>BJBW01003573.1:61177-121648 GCA_004320125.1 Scolopax mira
ATCTTCTTTGTCCCGCCCCGCCCTTCCCGGCGCTACCGGTGCAGAACGGTAGAAAATTGGGGGGAAAAAAAAATAAGAATCAATCAATCAATCAATAAATAAATAAATAAAATAAGGTTTTGAGGCACTGCCGGCCCTTTGCTTCCCCAGCGCGTCTGCTTTCTTGTCCAAAAAATACAGCCCCCCCCCCCCCTCCACCCGCGGTCACTGACCTGGAGCTTCAGGGCCCGGGGGTCTGGGGTCCGGGCAGGCAGAGGGGGGGGTCCCGGCACGGGGGGGTCCCTCCCCAGCACTGGCCATTTCTCACCGCTCCTCTGCTGCAAACTCCGCCTCCAGCTCAGTCCCTCTCCGAGTCTTAAATTTCCTCAGTCCCTGAACTCCGTAAATCTGGTACTTCAAGGGAAGAAAGGCGTTAAATGCCATAAATATTTCCCCGATATTTGCCGTGCGATGGAGGGACGCGGGGTCCATGGCCAGGCTGTGGGACAACCCTTCAAAAGCCACCTCTTTCCACCAGTTGCTCTGGGGGAAGGTACAAGAAGACCTTTTGGAGGGCTCATAAATAGCACAAAACCCACTTTTGCTTGAGGCTTGTAACGGACAATTAATGACTGACAAAGACTTACCTTCTTTACCCAATCACGGTGAATTTCACGTCACACCACGCTTCTCCTGTCACAAAATGCAGTCACCTTTACACACCCAAAATAATTCCATTAAACACACCGAAAGAGATTAAAACCTTGGCTCTATTACTGCAGTAAATCACTCTAAAGGCAACATCTGTTCAAACGGATGATTCTCGGGACCTTTTATGTACATTAGTTCACAGGAGGCTAGAAGGAAATGAGAAAAAGAGCTTTTCCTGGGTACAGGTAGGGCATCAGGCAACAATTAAGTAGCTAATATGCCAATCAGTTAATATCCAATTAGTAGCAAAAGTGGCTCATTACGACAGTAGCAAAATGATTAATTTGGCAGCCTGTAGGGTTTTATTTTGATTTAATGATCAGAATAGACAATTCTAAATGAGTTATCCTGCCCCTCTCTGATCTGTGCTGGGGAGAAGTTTGGAAATCTCAGCATATTTTTGCTCAGAACATGGCAGAAAGCATCTACAACAGATTTTCTAAAATTAGACAGCGCAACTGTTCCTTTTTTCCCTCTTTAATGCAAGCTTTCTTCCTCAACCTTAGATCTGAATGGCTTTGTGCCTTTGCTGGCCAGGAAAAGGAGTGTCTTTGGCTAGTACAGAGGAAGCAAAGGCTGCCGAAGGGTTTGAGACATCTCCTCGAGGCCCTTGGGCTGAGACATCTCAAGTCCAGGTTCCATTTCAAGATCCTGCCCCGGCAGCAGCACCGTGGTTACAGAGGAGCCACCACAAACAGGGGTGCAGGAAACATGGGTGCACATCTCCAGCACCAACTCACCTCCCCTGTGGGCATTTCTCCATGTTACCCTCAACTCATGTTCCATCTAAACATGAGGAGGAACTTCTTAAGTTCCTTTTTGAGGGTGGCAGAGCCCTGGCAGAGGCTGCCCAGAGAGGTGGTGGGGTCTCCTTCTCTGGAGACATTCAAACCCCCCTGGACATGTTCCTGTGGGACCTGCTCTGGGGACCTGCTCTGGCAGGGGGTTGGAGGAGATGACCTCCAGAGGTCCCTTCCAACCCCACAGCATTCTGTGATTCTGTGTGAAAAGCTGTGGAACAGCCACCCTGGCAGAAGAAACAGAAGCACCTTTAAGAGGGTGACATCATCAGCCCTCTAATATTTCCAAAGCTGTTCTCATCTGCTCAAAGATAGCTGTTTAAAATACTTTTTTAAAAAAAAAAACTACATTCCTTACTGCACGTGGGCCTAATTCAGACCTGCAGTTCTTGAATTTTGAATACATCCCGTAACTTGAATCCAGTAGGGACAAGGTTCAGAAAGTAATAATGGATCTTCAGGTGAGACTTAGCTTTTCCTTCCCATCACCATGTTGCAAGAACCTAAGTAGTACAGAATAGAATAAATGAAAAGATTAAATGGCTGAAAAACACGTTTGTTCAATATTCAGCATCTACACAGCACCAAACTTTAAAAACTTCCCTATGATTTAGGGTGTACGCAAAGGACTCTGAGCTCCCAGGTGTATCTTCTAGCTCCGTTACACCAATTGCCAATATGGCCCAATTTTCTTTCCTTTTAGCAATAAGCAATGAGCTGAAAAGGCTATCAAAATACATAATTTTAAAATTATTAATGTCATTGCAAACTGGTTTATTTATTATTTAGCCTTGCTCAGCAAAGGCAAGGAATGGGTATTATCTGATGTATCAACACTCATGGGGAGGGACCCTTTATCAGGGGGTGGAGCAACAGGATGAAGGGCAATGGCTTCAAACTGGAAGAGGGGAGATTTAGATGAGATACTGGGAAGAAATTTCCCACTCTGAGTGTGGTGAGAGCCTGGCCCAGGTTGCCCCGAGAAGCTGTGGCTGCCCCATCCCTGGAGGGGTTCAAGGGCAGGCTGGAGGGGGCTTGGAGCCACCTGGGCTGGTGGGAGGTGGCCCTGCCTGGGGCAGGGGGGCTAGAACTGGATTATCTATAAGGTCCCTTCCAACCCAAAGCATTCTATGATGGGAGGTGATTGAGAGGGACACAGGAGGGCTACAGCTGAAGGACAATGTTGGGATGAGAACAAGTGGGGAACCAAGTCAGAAAATAGAAATGTACATCTGCATTATACATATATTTCTTTTTTATACAAAAGCTGATTCATTCCCCTGGTAAAATTATAGTTTATGTGTAACTTCTCCCTGTAATTAAATGAAGAAAAATAACTACTTAGGAAATGTCAGGGGCAGGAATCAAGGTTAAAAGAGGAGAGTAGAACCTGCTTCTGAAATGCCTGCAGGTTTGTCCCCCGTCCTGCTGCCCCCCACCACACAGCAGTGCCCTCACCTGCCAAGGAGTTGCGGGAAGCGATGGGATTTCTAGTTAATGCTGATGAACTTTGCCTCCCACCGCTCTGTGAATGCACAGGCTAAAATGAGAAGATGCTCCAGAGAACAAGCACTGCCAAATCTTCCTTGGCAATCATTAAGGGATGAAGGATGGCTGGCCAGCCCACCCCAGCTCCCTCTCTGCAGCCACCACGACAGGACCAGCACGGTTCCTGCAGCCAAGTCCCATCAGCGGTAGCAAACGGCAAGAGCATATAAATATCTTCAATTATGCTACATCAGCACTTCTGAGGGGCCTGAAAATGTTCCCCAGATGGCAGAACGGGGGAGGAAATGCACAAAACCGAGCGTTTTCCCCACATTTGTACCACCAGCCTCTACCCAGGCCACAGCCCACAGCCCACCCTAGGTCAATGGACATCCACAATCCCTGCCAGCTGTTTCTGCTCAGGTTATCACCTGGCACAGGACATCCCTTTGCAGAAGAAACACATTTCATGTTAAAGGAACTTCTACGTCTAAATTTGTCTTCTGGAAAGTGCCTAGAGGGAAAATGGCACAAGAATATGAGAATCTCTGCACAGCGATAATTCTATGCTAAAATAAATCATCTCAGGCATCAGTGGAAATCAGTTTCCATCAGCTCTGAATCTTCACAGATTCTGTGGGCTACCGTAATGCATTTAGCAAGGAATTTTATTCCCACTGTGGAGTTACTGGATGGTTGGGGAAAAAAAAACCCAACTACTAAAAGAGTCTTTCTCTCTCTCTCCAGAATTTTAGTGTAATCGCAACAAACCCCACGGAATTTCTGCAACACCCAACTGCTTTTACTCCAACTGAATTCTTAAAGGTTTATCCACAAGGATGTTTTGCTATGAAATTCTAAGCCCTGCAAATGGATATGTATATTTTAAAGTATAACAAAAACAGGGATCAGAGGTGGAGTTAGAGCATTCCTGGAAGTATCTGAAATTCTAGCGCTACAGCATCGGCAAGCTCTCGATTTCCCTTTTGGTTTTTCAGATGCCAATAATCCCCTCTCCCTACTGGGGAATCACCCCCCACCAAAGTCAACAAGGCTCTTATTGTGATCAGAGGCAGCCAGACTGGGCCAAAAGAGCTTTTATGAGTTCAACGATCTGACCCTAATTTTCTGTCATGATTCTGTCCATTCCAATCGCTGCAAATCTCAATGAAATGGAGTTTCCCATGGATTCAGCAACCCCCTGCATCTTAGGAAGTGTTGGGAGGATTAAACATGGGCTGATACACAGCAGAAGGAAAACATCTGCCCTTCCCAAAAGGTGATGAAGGAACTGTCCATTATTAATCACTACAAATTAAATTACAGAGGGGAGTTATACTTGCCAATGGGCATCTTTCATTTGTTTTATTATCTTACAGGAGAAAATTAAAATTAAGTGTCGTGATATGAAAATGACCACAGAGGTCAAATGTGCTACTATGAGGAGGTAAAAAACATACAACTCAGAGAAACAGCCTAGTCTTTTTTGAACACAGGCTCTCTCAGATTCTGAGGGGGAGGTTCTAGCTGCACAAACAGGTACATTTGATCTGCAAATTAAAATTAACCTTCCAATTGATTTTGTTTCTTTTAAAACCCCAGGAAACCTTGAGAAGGTTCAGAAATAACTTTCTAAGATAGATGACTGTTACTGATACAGTGTGTTTCTTAGAGGAAGTGTCCTGAGCATTTCAAGTGCACTACAATCTTATTGTCCTTAACGAGCCCGAGCTGCTGCTCCACAGTTCATTTACTATCACGTCATGCTGTGGGGAAAGAGACAGCCCTCTTCAGGTTCTAGACAGGGATGGGTAGTACAACACACAGCAAAAGTGTGCTCTCCTCTCCAACACAGCCTACACTCACACTGTGACCTTCACTCTACATCAAATACAGCCTTTCTGGAATAAAGGCACAGGACACTGGGGCATGCTTGTCATTGCTCCTCCCTGTCATCCACCTGAGACGGTTTAGCATTTCCAGGTCCATGGAAACCTTGTGTAGGGTCTAAGAAATGTCTGTTTTCACAGTGATTTGCACTATTTCTTAGCATTATTATCACTTCTCCTTCCCCAAAAACCTACAGGGCAATGCATCAGGCTCTCAGCAATCACTATCATTGCTTGTGTCAGCCAGCTTTGCCTGCCTCTGGTGTACAGGACAATCATTACTCCAGACAATGAGAAAATGAATTTCTGACCTCTATTCTCCCACCCTGAGATTCATCCCAGGTCTCTGGGAGGTGGCCAAAATCAGGACATTGCGCTTCTGTGCGAATCTTCCAGTCAAGAGGTTTGGTTTAGGCTGATTTCCTACAGGTGCTTCCAGATGTTGTCCCTTTTTAGGGTGAGAGAGTTCATGCAGAGCACACACACCAACTTCACTTAAGCTTTGCTGCTTACACCATTTCCCAACTTTATAACACCACCACAGAAGACAGACTCGGATTTAATGTGCCACAAGACAGACAAGTGATACGGGGATTCAGACATGGCCCTGCAGATAAAAAATGTCAGGCAGACCTAAAGGACTGCTCAGCACCTGCTAAAAACAGATGGCTCATGTCAAACGATGGCCAAAGCTGCAGGTCTCACCGTGCCAGGCACTGTATCTACCCCACGAGATAAAGCCTACCTCACAAAGATGCTGCTGAAGGACCAGATCTCCAAACTGGCCCAGCTCCAAAGTGGGTGAGCAGATCTGGCCCCAGGTGTTTTCAGTTTCTCCCCCAATCTTTAGCCCAAATATCAAAGCCCCTGGCTCATTTCTGCATAAGAGAGTGTGGTAAATTCCTAATTTAAAACTAACAGACCCTGCTATAAGACACCCATCACATATATGGCATGTTCCAGCTACACAAACAGATGGATAGAGGGATCTAGGAAGTTAATAGGAATTTGGCACTTGTGCTCATCATTATTAGTTTCTCTATGATTTCTTTTTTTCAGGAGCCAGACAAACTATTATAATCTGTTGGAAGAACATGCAAGTCATCCTCCTGTATGATTATTTTGCAAGCAATGATTGTCGAAACAAGGCTAGAAAAATTACAGGCATCGTAACAAATTAAACTCAGAACTGCCTTTCCAGCTGTCTGGAATGGCTTCTTTGTTTTACCCAACAGTTTCACTAATGGCCCAGAGTCTATGATTATTTCAGCTCCCAACAATGTCCTGTTATTCATTAATTCTCTCCAGCAATGAACAAGCATGATCCTGAGAGCTTTGAGGTTTCAGCAGAAAAGTCCACTCATGTCAAATGCTTCTCAAAACTATGTTTTAGAAGTGATTCCTCTCCTGTCAATCCTAAAATAAAAATATTTTCCCAGCCTCTGTTTATCCATTATTGTTACTTATCTGATGACAGTAGGGCAGAGCCTTGTTGTTTTAGACCAGTAGTTTGCACCCAGTGCTCTGCACTTCCCAAAGGTCAGTGAACTGGTTCTAAAGGATGCAAAAAAGGTACATAAAGGTGACTTGTACAGGGAAACCACCTGAATCACTTGATGGCAACAGAAATTTTAGAAAATTCAGAGAAGATCTGGGACTCTCCTAGATTGTATTTGTATTTGTATTTGAAGTGTCTTAGCACCTACTCAGGCTCTCCGAGTTTGCTCTCTGCAAACTAGATGAAAGTAAGCCCCAGGCTTGTGGGTCCCTCCTGCAATCAAACCTTGCTTTTCACTAGAGATGTGACCCAGGGAAGTGGTGGAATCACCACCCCTGGTGGTATTTAAAAGATGAGTAGATGTGGTGCTGAGGGACCACATGGCCGAGTGATAACTTGGCAGTGCTGAGTTAATGGTTGAACTCGATGGTCTTAAAGGTCTCTTCCAACCAAAACAATTCTATGTTCCCTAAAAGACCATCTTTGTCCCAGAGAATCTCAACAGATGAGCAAGACAGAAGGAATACCAATGATACACATGGGAAATCTGGGAAATACACACAGAAGAAGGACCCAGTTCAAGCAAGCAATGGCCAAAGGTTTTCAAAACAAAGCAGTGTTATGAATTCCACAGGTCCCTGCCCTGGTGCTCTCTGAACACCAAATCCCACCATGGCAATTCCTGGAAGCCAGACCAATTGTTTCCTGTCTCATTCAAGAAATCCCGAGCTTGAGCATGCTATTCTTGTCAGACCACAGCTTTGGGGTTGAGGCCTTGAAGAACTAAGCGGTGCCCAGACCTTGAACAAGTAGCTGCAGGACCAGGCATTAACCATCTAAACAGGGAAGATGACAACGTTTAAGGTGGTAAAAAGAAGGACAGGTAATTGCACGGCCTGGCAGCTGGCAAGTCGCAGAGCTTGCCTCAGATCTGCTGAGTTGCAGACCTGTTGAATAGGTCAGGCTGCCTCCAGAGGCCTCGCTGTAAAGAGCTCCTTAATCTAAGACAGAGAGTCTTCCTGGGGCCTCTGGAGATGATCCTAACCCTGAACTATGAGGCAGCAGCATGGCCCAGAGGCAATAAAGTGAAGCCATGATAGATGCCTATAGAATACCCTAGACAGGATAGTCACAAAGAGATTTGATTACCCTTATCTTTGCCTGCAGAACAATACATTGCAATTTAATGTAGAATAATTACATTCCTTTTCTTATCCTCTGGGCACCTAAGACCTCAGAAAAATAAAAAATAGCTTGTACGTCTTGCTTTGTTAATTATTTCAGTGGAGATTAATACAAGATCTTTCTATAAAGGGACAGAAAGGATGACTGTGTTTTAAACCCACTTTGGATCCAGCCACTAGCTCAAATACTTCCATGTACATCCATTGCTTCCAGTTGATCAGCACCCATTCCCATCAGCTCACCATATGGTCCTTTGGTTGTTGAAACAGAGCATGGACCATCCTGTATGTTGATTGTTACGTGAGTTGGTAAAAATTGCAACTATCATCAGCCTCAAGCTAAAGAAAAAGCAGTAAGATTTCTAGCCTATTGTGCAATAATTTATGCACGTTATAAATTCAAGATCCTATAAATTAGCATATTTTCCCTTTCCACCATAATTTAGATTCCTACCACGTGGAAATACTATACAGTCTATCCAAGGAGAACCTATTTCAGATGTGTTATTAAATGCTTGAAACAGAGGTTTGAAAATAATGGTCCAAATTCAGTTGCAAAACTTCAGGAACCTTTTAAGTCCTACCTCAAATTATTTCAATGTGCTGTCTCCTTTAATGCCACTTCCTGCAACGTTATTTTTCTTTACCTTTTTTCAATCCATTGAGCTTTGATCATCATCATAAACACATTTCTATTAACTACACTGAATTAAAGGCAGATTTACCTGCTGAGGATCTACCCATCGATTCAAGCTATAGATGCAGTCAGCTGGAAATGCATCAAAGCTAAAAGCAATAAAGTGCCAATCCATAGCAAGACATTTATAATAAAATACTGCACTTACCCAAATGCTCACAACCCCTCCCAACACAATCCTTTGCCATCAGCGTTATGTACAGCTAATGAGAAATAACTCAAATGTTTCACATTATCCCATTATTTCATACCCTCAACCAAAACACGCACTTTAAAAAAAAACGCAATTAATATTTTGTGTGGACTTCTGATTTTTCACCATATTGTACTTAGTTTTTCATTATACCAGTACCCTTCAATCATGAAAGAATTCATCTTTTCAGAATTAATGTATCAGCTATTTATGCTTATGTCCTGCAGGACTTCACCACATCAAATTATTGGAAATTAGTTCTGAAAATTGCAAAACCTTTGGCTCACAAAGCTGAAAAGGTGTATACCCTTTACTCCCAAGATGCACTTCGGTGAGTCCAACAAGACTAATTAATCACGGAAACTTACTCAATTAGTAGAACATGGTCAAATCAAGCCATAGGCATTTGTAGTGGCAAACTTTTGTTTGGGCCTGGCAATTGGGTTTGAAGCAGCGTGAGACATGTCCCATCCCTAATTAAAGACTGGTGGGTAGCACTTCTGAAAAGCAGGGCCTACCTTTGAGATCTCATGGAAAACAGCAGTCGTTGACGCGTGTAAACATGGCTGGATGGAGCCCTTAAGGTTACTGTGGTAGGAAGAAGCAGAGTAGGGTCTGATTTGGGGAAGATGAGGCCCAAGTCACACTCCTAAGTAATAGCTCACATTTCAGAAAGTTGGAGACACTGGGGAGCAAGCCCATATCATAAATGCCAGGCAGGCTTCCACCCCACCTATGCAATCCATACCACTAGTAAAAATCCAGAGACACCTGCTAGAAACAGCTTCCAGAAGGACAGAGTGTTCTGTGAACTCACTGAAGGGCTACTCACAGAAGCTCTTTCCCACTATGTTAGAAGTTTATCAGTTTCCTGGTTGGTGCTTCCTTCATTTCCACTCTTCCAGCCCTGGCACAGGAGCCAGCATTGCCAGAGGAACACACAGAGAGCATTTCATGGCTCAGATCTGACTAAAGCTTGCTTAAATCTATTTACTGAGAAAAGCAAACGTGCGTGGTCAGCTAGACCTATGGGTTGAATGGATTTTGTCTCAGGAAGAGGACAGGCTGTATGGCACCACGACACACAGAGTGAGAAAAGAGCTTCAGGAGTCTTAAAAGACTGGGAGGAGTTCAGTGGGTTTCTAAGAGTCGCAGATCTTCCCAAGGCAAAAATTCCCACTGTAGCCAGAGGCCTTGATCAAAATTGGTATTGAAATACAGCTCCCAGGGGTCACTCGGGTCTGTCCTCCCCTGGGAGGAGCGGGTAGGAGCTTGCCCTGGAAGGAGCCTGCAGGGATTTCATCCCTGTAGGTGGAGGCTCATTGATGCTCTTTTGCTAACAATTGCATTTCTGCTCCCGTGAGCTGCATTCACTCGCTGGGTGGGGCATTTTGCTACCGTTGTGCTGGGGGGAAATCGCCTAAGAAACAAAAATAGGACTAAATACCACCAAATAGGAAGGCAGGGTGGGGAAAGAGAGGGTGTTTGGGGGTGCGGAGGGGGGGGCTCCTTTCTTCTTCTGCCCTCCTCCCTGTGCACATACACACACACCTGCAGAGAGCACACGGATAACATTAGAGATCTGGCAAGAAGGCTCTAGTAAAGATGCTGCTTAGAGGAAGACATCGACTGCCACACACACGCAAGTGACATAAAAGCAAGAAACTGCAGGGTGGAACTGCAGCTTATCACGGGTTCAAGTTGCATCTCTCACACACACAAACAGATATATGCACCCACCTTGTCATTCAGGTTCTGCAGCGCCTCCTTCCCAGTGGCACTCTTGATCTCCACCTTTCTCCCGAAATCAACAGATGGTTCCCCTCCCTTCCCGCTCTGCCTGGAATAAACGGAGGGAGCATCCGGACCCAGGTGGGCAACATCCTTCTGCTTTGCCACGACTTTGTTAGATCCGCGGCCCACCGAGAGGGAGTCGAAGTCGATGGTCTTGTTCTCCAGGGAGCCTTCCACCGGGCAGAACATGCCACAGAATTTCTGCCGGGGCTTGGGACTGCCCGAGCCCAGGTTTTTGAAGAAGGCTGGCACTTCTTCTTCCTCGCCCTGCCGACCAGACTGCTTCCTCTCAGCCATGGCTTGTGTGGTCTCCCTGCTAAGGGAAAATAGTAACAGCGGTAACCAGGAGGATCCTTCACACACTCACACACACGAAAAGAGGAGAGGGGGGGGTAAAAAAAGGAGAGAGATCGCTCTGGGTCCTAGAGATACGGCAACATCAATTGCAAAGGGCTGTGCCTGGCAGATCCCCTGCCCCCATCGGTACAATACAGCCTGTGGCTCGCTGTTTTCTTTGATGCAGTGCAAAGTTGAGGGAAGGTTGGGGCAGATCCTGCTGCAATCAAGGGAGGAGGTTTCAAGTTCCCAGCATCCAGATGGGGAGGGAGGGAAAAGGAGAGAGGAAAAAAAAAAAAAATCCTCACTCTGCAGCAGAAACTGAGGACTGATCCGGAAGTGATGTGACTGGTGAATTGGCAAATGGACTCGATCAGGTTGGAGCAAGAGCTCCCCATCACACACACCCGCTGCCCCCTCCCCTTCCCCGGCTATAGAGCTGCTATTGCAGCATGGCACTGACGGGGGCTGAGCACCCCCCTCGCCCCCGGGAGGCGTGTTCCCAGGGCAGGGGAGAAAGGATCCCTTCCTTCCTTCCTCCCACCACCCTCTCCCCTTCCTCCCCTGGCCCCGCAATGGTGGAGTCGGGGAGTGCTCCGGGAATCCTATTGTTCCTCACTTTTCCTAAAGCCGCGGCGCCGGAGGGCGGGGAGCGGAGGAGATCGTGGGTGGGTTAGTGGGGGGCAACATGCTGACTCAGCTTTTTGGGGTTTGGGGCATCGCTGGTGCCGTGACTCGGGCAGACCCTCTTCAGGGGAGAGGAAGGGCTGATTGATGGTACTGGAGAGAGAATGAGAGAGGGAGACAGATGGGAAAGGGGTGTGAGAATCAAGGGAGAGAGGAAAATGAGCCGTCAACCAGGACTTACCTCCAGGAGCCGAAATTAGTGACCTCGCTAGTCAATTAAGCCTCTGCAATGCCAGAAGCCCCCAGTCCCTCCCTGCGGGGGATCAGGGGAGGCAGCCAAAGGCGGCTCCGGCTGAATGCAGGTTTCTAGAGGAGGAGACACAGCAGCAGCCCCTCGCCTCTCGGCTCTCGCCCATGCCGACAGCCTGGCCCTGCGCTGGGAGACGGCGGCAGAGAACGAGAAAACGAAGGGGCCGAGGAGCCGGGGCCGGGCGAGTCACCCCCCGGTCTGGGCGAGTCACCCCCCCGGCCGGGCGAGCCGCCGGCGCTGTCCCTTCAGCACCACCCGCCCGGGCCGGGGGGTGAGAGCCAGCCCCAACCCCTTGGGGGTTCAGAGCCGACTTGGGGGGGCTCAGAGGCAGCCCCAGCCCCGGGGGAGGTTCAAAGCCATCCAACCTTAGCCCCCTTTCCACCTTGCAGGAGCTGCTGGCCTCTAACCTGCTCCTCGCGGCTGGTACAGCTGCATGGATCAAACATCTTTTTTTTTTTTTTTTTTAACTTATTCTCTGAGGTTTGTACCTAAACAAACGGCTCCGGCAGCTGTCAATGCAGAGGGAGGGTTGCTTTAGTCATTGCCGAAGGGCTCTGCAGGTCCGGCTGAGGCTGTGCGTGTGGGAGGAGAGACATTTTTATCCCAAAGGGAAGGGGTGCAGCACACAATGGGCTCTCTCCACCTGATAACATGTCATTAACACCACTGAGCTGGGTCCTTAAGGCTAATCCATATGCAATACCGCCCTGAACCAAACCCAATCACCGAGCTGTTTATTACGATGCATTATTCATCAATATGCATCTTTGCACGCGCATACATTAAATGTTAATTCAGAGGCATCTGTGCCCAAATGGTTAGCAAGCACCTTCGTAAGACTCAGGCCCAAAAAAAAAAAAAACCCACAAAACTAACACCAAAAAAATGAAATAAATAACAATAAAAATCTCAGAGCCCTCTCTGCCTGCAAACCACACCCAAAGCAATGCATTTGTGCCAAAAGGTGGAAAAAAGCCAAACCCAAGGTCACAACCAAGCGAAGCCCTGTAATAAATGCACAGCCCAGTGATAAAAGACCCCAGACTAGAAGGAAAGGAATAAGCCTGCAGCTTGGCCCTGAAGGATGAAGATGATGATGTGCTCTGGTAACTAATGAAGGAGGCAGAAATCCAAAGAGAGAGGCCCTCCAGGGGAAAAGCTCCAGCTCCTTCCCCTTCTGGGACCCTAAGGGTGGATCAGCCAGGGTTGTAGCCACACTGATCTCAGGTGCTTTGCTGGGGATTGGAGACCAACATATGGTCTCTCAGGTACACTGAGGTCCTGTATTATTTAAGGTTTATAAATATTAATGATCAGGGCACTGCTGATCAGGCGAGTCCAGAGAAGCTGCCGGAGAGTGCTGACAGAGGCTCCAGCAAGCTGAAAGCCTCCAAGTGATTGTGTTGACACGTTCTGCAGCTTGCTGAAATGTAGGCAGAGGCTTTCAGGGATAGCCTTAAATAAAGCTCATTCCTCACTTGGCACATCCTTGGAAGATGCTCAGATGGCCACAGACACCGTCCTCTGAGGAGGGACAGGAAGAGAATGGTCTGCCAGCACACTAGCCTAGGGGCTGTGAAGTGTCCGAGACAAGAATGAAATCCTGCAGACAAGACTGCAACTTCCAAATGTTTCAGACTTTATAAAGGTCGCTCCCAAAAGATGAGGTTTCCTACCATGGAAATCTGAGTCCTTTCCAATAAACCCTTAAAACATGAACAACAATCACAATTTGAACAGCCATCTCCAAGTACTTCCCCTTTCCACAAACACTTGAGGACACACACAACAGTGTCTCCAGTTATTTTGTGTTTGTATTTCCAGTTGTGCTCATAGAAAGGCCAAAGACACCACAGACTGATCTGTGGAGTTTCTGACTGGCCTCACGTGTCAAACCAACAATGATTTCCATCACCCACATGGAAACTCAAGCACTCCAAAAGAACACCTCAACTACTGAAAGGAATCTTCCTTTGACTGTGTTCTCCTTTTTGTATATTTCACAGGGTGTTTGTATACGTCCTTACCCTCTTTTTATGGACACTGGGAAAGAAAGGAGGTAATTTCAAATGTTTTTATTCCCACCTGTGAAATTCAGATATCAGATCTTGAGAAATGCCCAGCTGTAGCAAATTCTACTCATCCTTTTTTGTTATACTTGAACTAAAACACTTTGATACACCTACATGACTCTGCTGCTTTATGCCTAGGATATTATTTTTCCTGCAGGAAGAGTTCCATCATGAAAAAAGCTCAACCATGAGTAAAGCTCAACCAGCAAGTGCACTGGGAACTTAGACCCCCAAAATCACTCTGCCTTCAGGCCCAGCCATAGAAACTTATTGTCTGCATGAGTCCAGCTGAGCCTCTATAATGTCAGACACATGGGTCCTGTTGACCCCAGAATTCCATCCAGAGATACAAGATTCTTTACCAATTTCATTATCATCAAAAGAGTATAGGCTGATGCAACTAATGTTTCTGTTTGTTTACAGCTAATTAGCTCCTGAAAGGTAACATATTCAACCAGCAACTGGATTTGCCCATGCTCTAAGCATAAAAATAACCAGATTTTGCTGAAAAATCACCAGACACTGATAATTCATGTATCTTTTTTTCACTCTGAATCACACAATTTACTTTGAAAATGACACTGACCCTCATATGAATTTCAGAAATTCAGTATCAGTAAGAAAAGTTCCTCAGATAACAGGTCATACTTAGCCCTGTTGATCACAAAGATGGAAAAACACTGAAGTTCCAGAGACAGGACCTGGGAAACCCATCAGGCCAGTTGGAGTCTCACCAGTAGCCTTCAGTCTCAACACAGCAGATTTCACATTCCAATCCCATAATGAGAATTAATTGGTCCTTGCAATATCACAGTGACACAGGTATGCAGAGCAGAGTAACTAACCTGAATAATTAGTTGCAGATGAACTATTTAGCAATACATTAAAAATTAGTTGATTTTATCAGTTACTATTATCCACACACCACATAACAAAAGGAATGAAAGAGGGAAACTGAGTGGAATCACAGTATCGGGTTTTCTTAACATCAAAACACTCTGGACACTCCTGGGCAAGTGACTTCCAGCAGCATTATCTCCACACTGCAAATAGGGAAAGAGATGAATAGAGAGCTCACACAGCCTGCCTGAGGAGAGTGGTGGCAGAACTGGCTTAATTTAAGATTCTTTTATGCCAGTGCACAAAAGTCCTAAGTGACATAAGTACTCGCTGCCTTCAGCGCTGCAGTACCACGGGATAAAAGACAGTCCCTGCCCAGGGATTTGCCCTGGCAAAGACAAGGGAAAAAGGGCCACGTGAAGAGCACGAGGATTTCACAAGGATCCTTTCACATAAAAAGTTTTAACATTGATATCGAGGGGGACATGTGAGCATAAAGATATGAAGTAGGCAGGCTCCTCATCAAACTAATGGAAAATTAAGCCTCTTACATACTAATACTGCCTCTGTGTTACATGTTCTGGCATCTCTGGCCTGCCCAGAAAAACTCAATACTGCAAGACTCCTCCACGAACCTGCGATGCATCAATGGCTCTAGTGGTTTCTGATCTCTGATTCTGCCTGGTTGAGATGAGCCAACTTTCTTCTGAGACATAAAATGATGAATGATGCTGCTTTATTCCATGTCATTGCCACAGTTCCTCACACACGCAAGGTAAGGCTGAACAATCAAACTTGATTTCAGTTAGAAACAATGCACCATAAGCTCTCTGTTGCTTTATTTCCCTACCATCCTTAGGTGAGACAATTGCTGCAAATCCACAATTTTCTTCATTATTTAAAGATCAAGAACCCAGAGAGAAATTGCCATTACTAAAATACGTGACAGCAACTACTTCCAGATCTGGGGCTCTTCCTATCGCAAATAATTAATTACTAATACTTCCAGTGGGTGCAAAATTTATCATGCAAGACAGGATCCCATTGAAATTTGGGTATTTGATAAAGCAGAACTCCACAAAACCTACATTCTCCAGTGAAAACGAGCAAAGAGAGAGATTGGTATGAGCCAACATGCCATCTTAAGGCATAGCTTATGGAACTCCAACCTGGACCCTCCAGAGGACAGAGCCCCTAAGTTTCAATTAAGTTTCAATGGGTGACAATTTAAGAATACAGTTTTGTCCTCAGAATTAAATCAAGCTGATACCGTGTTTTCAGCTGGGTCCACCACAAGCTGGGAAAGCCTCTTCCCTCTCCCTGGTTGTTGCCTTACCTATGGCCAAGCATCTCACCCCGTAATCCTCACTTTCTAAGGTACAGCCTCAGTATCAAGAGGTGGCAGTGAATAACTGTATTTCCTATTTCCAGAATATTCCTCAAATATTAAGAATCAAACCGAACCGTAAAACGCTTCATTGGGCTGGAATTGTTCTGGCATAGCACAGAAACTGAAAGACCAAGTTGTCTACGGAGAAATCATTAACCAACTTCCCTTTGGGATATGATAATTGCTGGAGTGGTTGACAGCTTTTCTTGGCGTTGAGCACTCAAAGATGAGACACATTATTTCAGAAACATTAAAGACCAGAAGAAAGTCTTTTGATAAATGACTAAGGTCCATTCAAATGCTGAAACAAAGCTCATTTATTTCCATGGTCCTTTTTATTTCTGCTTATCCTATGCCTCTCTTTTCCTTTATGGTTTTGTCCTCAGCAACCTCAACTAATGTAAACCAGCCCCGGTGAATTTCTGCCAATCAAGGTTTGTTGCCAGTGGGTTTTAGTCCATGAAAACAGATGGTTTGAAAGCCACATTGTGCCCACAGCCAATAGTACAAATATTTAGTCAATTAGAAAGGGATTTTCCAGAGGCACAAATGGAAATGAGGCACACAACTCCCACTGACTTCCAGAGGGAGTGGAGAGCCCCACTGCCTTCAAAACCTCTCCCTACTAATTCAGTCTTTATAAACTAAATGCATGTGAAAGGTACCAGCCTGCTCTGAAATCAGACATTTTTCAGCTATTCCCAGGATGATCATCACGGATAGAAGCAATAGGAATCTCTCTGAAGCGTTCAGTATTTAAGGCAAAAAGTTCCAGCAAAACTGCTGATTTCATTAAGGTCCATAAATGTCCTGTGACATTTTGAAGCCTCGCAAAAGGCTTGGGGATTGATTACAGCCAAGGATTAAGGAATGCTTCTTCCAGACAGTGTCATTAAGAGAACTCACCCGTCTAACCACAAAAAGGCATCATTAAATATTAACATTTTCTCTGAACACCTCTCTAAGAATATGATGGCTACCGGTTTACCACCATTAACATCTGTATGGACCTGGGACTCAACAGGAAATACCTATTGATTTGTGCACTGGAAATTCTTTGAATTTTCACCAGCATTTTCCCAAAAGGACACAAAAAGGGACAATGATTGATAATCTTTACTATTGCAAGATGGCTTAAAATAGAGACCTTCCAAGGAGCTCCAGTCAAAAAGTGAAGGAGAAGGATGGGTGCTTTTGTTCTGGGATCTCTTGACTGCTCTCTATCTCCCTAGATAAGATCTTTCCATTGCAAACATGCCAGAGCCGTGATCCACATGGCTTCACACACCTTCTAAGCACTATCTTAATAAATAATGATGACAACAATAACAGTAGGGGTCATAAAGCATATCATGCTCTATGAATGATTCACTCATTTGACTTTGAGCATTGCAGCTTTCTGCTTTCCTCCAAGACAGAACACAATAGCATTAAAACTACAAGTCAGCAGTAAACCTGGCAAGTATCTCAGACTTATGATAAACAAATACTACCTGGCTTAACACACAGCCCAGTTTCACCTTCCCTTTCAATGGCTCTAGAATTACTCTCTCCCATCCCTGCTATTTCATGCCAATTCTGAAGCACTTCCCACTAAGCGGAACTGCCTCCCCGTTTATTGGAATGGAAATACTTTACAGAATATCCTAGGACATCATCTGTGATGTTGCACTCATACTATAGGATGATAGGCCATAATATAGGATGATGGTCTCAGCAAAGATGTCCTTGGACACTGAAACCAGTTTTCTGCACTCACAGGCAGTGATGTACTCAACAGGTGGGTCAGAACTGTCCTTAGAATATTCATCACATCCCATGAGCACAGAAATGGTTCCCCCCATCCCTTATCAGAGTCTCAAGGCTTTTCACTGCAGAGATTTGAGCCATACAATTTAAGAGAAAAGAGAGGGAGGGTGCATCCAGGGTGAAGAAGAGATGCTGGATGAAAATGCCCAAGTGAGTTCAGAAGATGATGTTACTTCTGCTGGTGGTTCTGTTGATCGACTTCCCTGGATGAAAGCTCTGGCGGCTCATAGCACAAAAGCATCTTACCCTTAAGCTGCATTAAGCAGCTTCACCTCATGGGCTCTGTGTTTGGTGGTGGCTTTAGAGCCTATTTTAAACACATTGCTCCTGTCTGCACAGGTAGGCATTTAGGAGACAGCTCTGAATGCAGTGTTAATCGTGTTTACACACACGCAATGACTGACTTGGTGAACCCAAGGGGACAGAAAGGGAAAGTATCTTGAGTTCATTGATAAAGGCAAACAGACTGTTGTGCTTTATTCTGCAATAAATATGTCAAGCAGAGACAGTAATACAGAAGAGAGAGTCACTGCAAGCTAATTAACATTATAGCTAAGCTGGGCCATTGTGCTGGGTTGATACCATTTCCAACTGCAAAAACAAGGAATAACCCTATTAAAGCAAATAGATTTCCACTCTCAAGTGAAACAGATAGTACTAAAGGTTCCCAGACTGCTCCACATCAACACTGCAGCATGTCATGTGCTATATAATATTATAAACATACACAAAAGAAGCAATCCTTCCCAAAGCTGTCGAGCAAAGATTTTCTTGATGACCAGTGTTTCAAGGGACATGCTGAACTGGGATTTGGTTCAATGGCAGAAAGAAGAATGCGAAGCACAAGTTGTTAAACAGAAATTTCATGCTAGAAATATCAAAGCAAAAATCAAGTCATGTCACCAAACCCCACGATTTGGAAAGCAAGAAAAAGAAAAACTTCACTTTGCTCCCTTGTTTTTACAAAGGTTTCTCTTCTCTCTGAGTGCAATGTCTGGGAGAACTAATGCTAACTGGTAAGATGCTCCAGTGTGGCCAAATTTAAAAGTTAAACTAAGAAGAAAAAGCTTCAAGCAGAAAACTGGGCTGGGCTGTCTCTGTACTACTAAATTTCTTCATTTTGCTGACACAGCTTGAAAACCTCACTAGGCCACACTGCCCAGCAGGAGAGAGTTTGGTCACTTCTGAAGACACCTTCAGCCAAGCGCTCGTACCAGGCACCGAAAATCATTTGTCATTTTTGAAAATCTCATCTCATTACATTTTAAATAGACAGGACAGACAAAGGCAGCATTATTAGCCTCACTGTACACATGGGAAATGAGGCATAGAAATTCAAATGACCCACCTAAAAGCACAGAAGCAGCCTGTCACATGGAGGAACAGCAAGACACTGGTCCAGGCTCTGGTTTGGCTGCAGTCAGCCCTACTTGGGGATCCTCCTTGCCACCACCACTGCTCTCTTCCACGCTGCCTCCATAGTTTTCAGCCTTTCTTTCTAGGCAGGGGCAGAAGCAGGCAAAAATCAGGAATAACAGTGGTAGTAAGAAAAAAAAAGACTAAAAACAGTAACAGGAATGCAAAAACCAGACCTCTTTGTGCTGCTCTGTAGAACCCATTAACTCTGGGGGCGTTGCAGTGGCTGCTAACATGAACCAATGTCCTCATGTTGCACTTATTAAATAAATCTAATCTTATTAAACTGCATTACAAGCTTTTATTAAATAAATTTATGTGCCTCCCAGATCACCCAGAGAATTAACTCCTGAGTGGACTATGCATTTCCTCCCCTCCACTTGCAGACGGCGCTCCTGATAAAACCATCATCCCTGCTGCTGAGGACTGGAGCGGGCTGGGAACGCTGGGCCTGTGTTCCAGCAGGATGGGAAACGCCCACAAGCATCAATGGGTTCCCTCAAATTAGGGAGGGAGGTGACAGCACGGAGGGTGCTCCGTAAGGGGATGGGAGAAGCCCTTTGCATCTCACTGCCATCTGTACCATGCTAATCAGAAGGCTGCCAGCTGCTGCCTTTGAAAGGAACTCTAATGTGTCACCAGCAGAAGGAGAGCCCTCATCCGCCTCTGCCAGGGTATCCCTGCACAGCCAGAGACATATGCCAGTGTCACAGCTCTCCTTCCCTGGGCAGGGTGAGGAGCAACACACAGGATGATTGTTTCCCCCACTAGTGAAATGACCACTCTCTTTCCAACACTGAGGATGGGAGCATCTAAGATGCTGCTTTAACATCCCCATAAATTTGGTACTGGTGTTTCAAATAGAGCACAAGTTACAGACCTTCCAATATGGGTGGAAATACTTTGAAATCATCCAAGGAGCCTGTTGTAATTCAGCCAGTCTCAGAAACCTGCAATGGCCTCAGCAGGATTGGTAGAGCAATTCTCTCACTGAGATTTAAGCCCCCAGTCAGGTGTTTTGCAAAATTCAACGCTCCACCATTTGAAGTCTGAGCCCCAGAATATGGCAGAATTCTCCCCAGGTCCAGTAGCTCCTAATTAGCTTTTAAAGTGGATCAGTTTTTCCAGTCTTGCAGAGGAAAAACAAACAAACAATCTCCCTCAAATTAACTCACCATTTTCTTTCCCAAACAGAAGCCAACAAATTAGCATCACAGTGGGAAATATGCACTAGGTGCTTTACAGCTTCTGCCTTTGCTTTGCTAATGTGTGCAAATGGAAGAGTGAGGCAGAGGACTCTAATCTGCAAAGCTGCTTTGGCAGGTAAGCAGTGAAATAAATACACGTACTTGAGCAAGTCTTTAAAAGCAAACCAGCCTATTTTAGCACACTGACTTCTCTGTTCTACACCACAGACCAAAACCTGTCAGGAGAAAGAGGATTATCATTTTGTGATACCAGAGGGGGAACGAAAGAGCAGAGTCCCTGCCTGGCTCTGCCACTTTGTGGCCTTTGCCATGTCCCCACGTTCACCTGTGCCTATTAAGTGGCAATAATACTAATTACCTGCAAAGATGATAGATTCATTCATTCTTTAGTGATCAGAAAATCATTTCAGATGTGGGGATTAAAGAACAAAAAAAACCCACAGTATCAAAATGAAATTACTTAGGGGTTTACTGCATTACACACTAATTAATCATCATATCAAAATCAGGTTTTATGTTGATAGATCATGTTAAGGTAAGGCAGTTATTTTCTAATAAGAACATGTGCATGACTTAGCACAAACTCTCTACCCATCATCTGAAAATCTGTGAAAGGCCACTCAGCTCAGAGGGGCAGGATTTTAAAGCACATCATTTTTCAAAGGATCTCTCTCTTTCAAATCAAGGTAGGACAGACTCTGTGAGTCTAAAATATACTCACACCCAGAACTTTAACAAGCAGCAGCAAAATTCAAGTTAAGGAAAATCTTGAAAAATGTTTCAACAGCACCTTGGGCAGCATAGGGAGATAAATTTTTCTGGTGATGCAGAAAAGATGTTCTGAGGATAAATTGCACGGTGCTGGGAGGAATTGGTTACCACTATCTCTAAGAATAATAATTAAGTTGGAAAGCTGGGTTTGATTCCTGTATGAGAACACAAGGAACTGTCTCTGGAAATTTGTCTCTTCATTGGAGACAATAATTGAGTCTCTCCTGCTGTCCTCCATCATCCTTTTTATGGTAGCTACCTGTACATGGATAGCCTCCAGAACTGGGTCATTTTCAAGGTCACATCATTTCTACACTCTTCAAACAAAAACTACTAATGTGCCAGCATCCCTGAATTCCTGAGCTCTTTCCCCAGTTCTGGTGTTCATTCTCCTGACTTAAGCAAGCCACTTGCCTTCTGTGGGATCCATCTACACATTTGTTAAATGGCAGCACTAATATTGCCCTGCTGCTGGCAACTGGTTAAAGAATAGAGTCACCCGTGCTTTATGCTGTTTTCCACGGTAGCGGCGAGTCCCAGGGGGAGAGCGTGCTGGCAGAAGGAAAAGAGCTGTATTGTGTCTGGAGAAGGGGATGCCTGGATCGTGATAAAAGAAGACAAAGTCAGCCTTCAAAGCCCAGCACTGGTAGCTGCTGAACCCCACTGGCTCTCGTTCATCTCATAAAAAAAAAAATTTAAAAAAAAACCAAAAACCACACCAGTATAAGCTGCCACCTCCCCCAAACGCTCCATGCTCCCTCCTCCAAAGATTCAGACCTCTCCTCGTAGAAAGCTGCTTGCTCCAAATTTCTCCTCTTTGTGCACACTGGACATATGGCGTGTTGTTGAATGCACAGAGACAAAAGGAAGAAAACACTGGCTCACAAAGGAACCCCCAGCTAAAAAGCCCCATCCATTCATGGGTTAAAAATGAAAGCAAGCCTTGAGGATGTTTGAAACAGCAGGGTATCAGCTGGAGCCTGCATGGAGGCTTTTCCCATTGCCATTCATAACAAAATCAGGAGGCAGAAAGTTACTATAGCAATGGCAACAGAATGCAGAATGGGTGCCCTTCAGAGGGCAGGAAGGGCTCTGGGTCTGTTTCTCTTCATCCTTCGGGGCTGCCAAACACTGATGGGCTCCAGTTCCCCAAGACACCCCCCTGCCTCTACATAATGCTTATTTTAGATCACTGAATTTTAGCTGAAAGGAAGTCCAGCTGAAGACAAAAGACAACCATCCACCCGCTCACTCTCCAGGTATCAAAGCAGCCAAAAAGTAACCCGTGGCTGCACAATACAAAGGCTGGGTTCACTTTATATGCCCCAAAGCACTGGGCAGATGCTCAGGATCAGATTCAAATCTTGCCACGGGCTCAGCGACCGACTTCGGCCCTACAAGGGGATGAGACACAACTAAGGCTTGAGCAGCACCCGAGCCCTGGCTGTGGCCCATCTGAAATTAATACAATATTGTTGGTTCAGCTCCAGGGATCGAAGTTCCCATACGTGCCCAGGCAAAACTAAGCTCATCTCTCAGCAGATCCAATTGTCCAGATGCAGACACGGAAAAGCCCTGGGGAATACCCGAGCAGAAGGGCTGGTGGGGACAGAGAGCAGCCCCCCACAATTGCCCCCACAACAGAGGCCTGGGAGATGCACCCACACAGGATCCTCTCCCGACAGCGCATAGAGTTTTCTAAAAGACTAAAATCACAACTAATATTGACCAGGAGAGATGCAGGGCAACTTGAAGGGCTATTAAGCAAAAAGAAAGAGACTGTCAGCCAAAGAACATTACATTATAAATGTAAATTAAAGCAGCCCTAATACCTGTTAACCCCTGGGTCTTTTAACAGATGACGGGAGCACAAAAGTGGCTTAAAGCAGTCACTTGTGTCTCCCTCCTGTTTATCCCCATGTCAAATCGGGCAATTAAAATCAGACCTGTAGGAATTTTCCCATTTGGGAAAGGCTTTGGGCTACATTTGCACCCTCTGTTAAAACAGTTGTGGTCTGAGTTCTGCCCCAGACTTACAGTGTGGGGAAAAAAAAAAAAAGGAGCAAACAGCAGTCACTTTGATGTAAAAACTTTTCTTTGCCATCTATATTTTCATTTCTTGATTAGCAGTACCAGCCTCTTTAACCACTCGCAAGGCAGGGATGGCACCAGCAGTGACCATTCATCCCCGTGCAGGGCCTGATTTAATTCAGTCAGCGAGAGATGGCACACACTTCTGATTGCCCGGCTGATGCCTTTGTTTGCCTGATAGACCTTCCTCCTCTGCTCCCATTTTTAATGCTGACCAGTTCTCGGCACAAACTGGGGAGAGGGGGAGCTGCAGCAAGCACTTCTTATTTCAAAAGAGACCTCGTTGCCTTGGTTACCAATCATCAAGCCTCGGCCTTTGCAAGCTCCGGGGAG
This sequence comes from Scolopax mira, assembly GCA_004320125.1. Lineage (NCBI taxonomy): Eukaryota > Metazoa > Chordata > Aves > Charadriiformes > Scolopacidae > Scolopax > Scolopax mira. The sequence goes on from BJBW01003573.1 coordinate 84,614, forward strand.
ATCTACCTTCGCCTTGGTTTTGTCCTGTTTCTCGTCCTACTGAGAGATTTCTGCTCTCAGACAGCACAGGAGAAAGCTGGACTTAAATGAATAAATTAAATAAATAAAACCTGTGGGAAATGCCCTCAGATGTGCATCGCTCATGAGGTCTTGTGTAAATCACAAGTGAGAAATCACCAAAACAGCAGCAGAAGACACACCGCTGGGTTGGTTTAGCCACAAAGAGCAGGTACCTCTGGCAACCTCATCCAGTGCTCCACCACCCTCATTGGAAAGAACTTAGTCCTAATCTCCAACCTAAATCTGCTTTTCTTCACTTTAAACCCATTGCCCTCATGGCATCTAGAAGGATCTGTTCCATGATCTTCCCACGGATGAGATGGGAAGTTGCACACAGGCCCTTGGTGAGGGGGGGGAATATTTGGCACAGATACTCCAGCCAGCTGGGATCAGGAACACTGAGCACCCCTCAACACAGCACAGACCAAAGTTTGCACAGAGTTCAGCTGCTTTTGATAGATAGATTAAAACTTTGATGTGTCAGTGGATACATCTCAAGAAGAAAACGAAGCCAAATCCAAATGAAAACAATGCTTACTCTTTCTGTTAACTCTTCTTCTGTTCCTGGAAGCCAGCTATTTTACATAACCCCTTTTACACAGTTAAAAATAACATCAGACTTTATTTTTTAGCACTGGCTGCGAGAATTGATTCAGAGCTCGCTAAAATGTTAATAGATACCGAGAAAGGGCTCCGCATTCTTCTGCAGAGAGAGCAAGTTAGATCCGGTTAATCCCATTTTTGGAAAGTACAGGCCACACACTCAGCACCGTAAATCAACGCGACTCCATTAAACGATCACCTCCATCTATGTTTATGGTATTTCAAATGGTCATATCAAATGTAAATTATACAAGAGCATGAAATAAATAAGATATGAGGCGCTCACGCCCCACCTATATTGAATTGGAAAGGCCACCTCTAGCTCTTTACCATCTCTTGCAGTGTTTCAAGCTTAATTAGATCTTCCAGACAGAAACAATCCACTCCCCACACAGGAGTGCCAGAAAGGAGAAAGAAAAAGGACAAGGAATTTTAATTGCACTGTAATCCTTTCAGCTAGGTTTCTTGCAAACGCTACATTTCAGGGACCTAACAGACTAGAACCAAAAGCAAAATTCATTATGAACCTTTAAAAAGAAAACACATTAAAAATAAACGTGATCTGCAGATCCATGGACTGCATTAATCTCCAGGCAGTTGGCCATGCTATAGTTTAATGTAAGGAAGTAATATAAATTAAACCATTTGTCACTCCTAACTGAATGGAAAAAAGGAAACAGCCAATTTGTCAGCTGACTTTGCCTCATATTGTAATGGCTGTATCCATCTTTCCTGCCTCTCCATCCCTCCCCACCACAGCCCGGGTCCAAGCTGTCAGCAGTTCTCACACGATTCTTCAGACTCTCACTGAGAAAACGTTTCATTCTACAGTTCATATATCTCCATGAGAGGCCTATAAATAGACACTATTTTCTCCCCTTGTTACTGTGCCATATCCATCACCGTAACAGCAAAATTACCTTTCAGCACTGCATTAAGTCAATGGTTCTCCAACTACAAAGCGCTAATGTCTATGAGGCCACGGTAAATGGTCCGCTGAGCCACACCACACACTGCAGCAAACTACATTTTCATTAGGAGTTCCATTAGGAGAACAAAAGCAGTCCCAATCTCCACAAAATAGTCAAGGTTGACAACAGACTGCCAATCCAGTTAGTGACAATACAAAGATTTACCTGGAGGATTTAAGATCTAGCTCCCAGTTTTGGCTTGGACGCTAAAGAGTTGGGAGGGTGCGTGTTGGGGTGACTTTCTCGGGGTTACTTGACTTTGGAACAGGCTGCCCAGGGAAGTGGTGGAATCACCATCCCTGGAGGCATTTAAAAGATGAGTAGACATGGTGCTGAGGGACCCGATTTAGCAGTGGTTTGGGCAGCACTGGGTTGATGGTTGGACTCCATCTGAAATATCTCTTCCAACCTGGACAATTCTATGATTCTATTCTATGACTCCGGTGTCACCTGTTCCCCAGACCCTGCCAAACCTCCAACCCAGATTCAGTTCAGCAGCTCTATATTCCAAGCCAAGGCAGGGACGATGGACTTCTTGCCCATTTGTGACATTCACCCCAACAACCAACCAGCTCCTTCACACGGAGGACTCAGGGTACACCTGCCAAGAGGCCTCTCAACTCTTCCCACAGCCCTTCTCACATACAGAGCCACCTTCTTTTCACTACAGTTTTAAAGCAGGCCTCTAGTTTTGACCACAAAGCAAAAGCCCCACTAATTTCCAAAGCCAGGGTCCTACCAGCGAAGGCCTTCTGCAAGAGACAGTTCTAGGTGGAGCAGTTTAGCTGTGCTGCTCCTCCAGGGTGCAGGATGGGATGACTTGGGACTTCAAAGGGGTTTTGTGTATACATGAGGGTGTTTTGCAACCCTTGTGAAAATCAAATTGCGTGTGCTTGTCCCTGATTGCCCTAGCTAATGAGTTTTTAGTGCACTGAACCCTACTTAATACATTGCTTAATAAAATGAGAGTAATTAATTAATTATCCTAAATGGCCCAACTTATGATCGTTCTTATGCACTTATCACACTGGCCAGAGTCCTCCTTCCTGCTCTCTCCAGCATCACAAATTATCCTTTTGATGACTGGCCCTTAGATGCAATGAGGGACCTCTCTTCTCCAGCACAGCTGCAGGCCGGGTGGTGTAACATGGCCGCTGGCCACGCTTTGTCCCTCTCATGTGGACAAACACTTGACCACGCTGCCACTTGTCCCTTGCCACACTGCTCTCAAACGGGCACTGCTGCCCAGGAGTCCCAGCCAGGGCCATGCTGGAGAAAGCAATTCTACATCTACACTCCATGATGGAGGAAAGATCTTCTTTACCAAAACTGAACTCTGTTTTTGTTGCACTTGTTTGTACTCCAGTTGTGAAACCTATAGCACTGTCTGCCAGGCAGTCAGACTGAGCCTGCTCCAAACTCCTCATCGCCTGAAACTATCAATTGCTTCAATATATAAAATTGCCATTGCTGACAGAGCTCCAAGTGTTTTTGCTGTTTCTTCTTGGCTCTTTCTTCAGACTACCTCCTACTGCTGTGCCGACCTCGATGGATGCCAAGTTTCTCCTCCTACTTTAGCCCATTGAAGGTTCCAACCTTCTTGCATGCTCCCTCTTTGACTCAAGTTGTCCTCATGGCATCACATCCGCAAAACACTTGGAAGTCATCCTGAGAGAGGAACTATTGTAAATGGCCACATTTCGCTATTTACTTCACAAAGCTGAGAAAAAGAAGTGTCTTCCTTTATCTTGGAACAAATAAAATGGACTAGTGCTCTTGCGGGAGTCTCTATCTGTGAAGGAAAAAAGGATTTCTTCCACTATAGTGACAGAAGTTGGTTCACTAGTGGAAGGATAAAAAAAAAAAAAGAAAAAAGGAAAAAAAAGAAATCCTAAAAAGAAATCCAAAGCAACCCTCTGAAATCACCTAAGGCCTTTACACTCCTCTCAAGACATTTCCAAAACACTCTGGGCATTGCCATCCTTTACTGAACTCCATGGTGAACTGCTCTGGGGAATATCTGATTTGCCTGGTATCTTCCTGGATGTAAGCAGGGAGATCTAAAAAAGGGATCAGATTAGCAAACATACAGGTTTCTCTTTTTTTTATTTTGCAGGAGGACAAGACAGCACCTGCATGGCCATCTAACCTTAGAGCTCAGGGAGCACGAGGGCAGTAAACCTTGGATAAAGAAACAGAAGGGATTTAAATATCAGGCTTCCACTGAAAAAAAAAAAACCCACACTAATTTAGGCAAAGATTGTCACAGAACTTCAGACCATTACATTTATTTCAGCTATGCCTGGATACATCTGACTACAGCAGGGTCAGGCCCTGCCAGAACAATTCATCCAGTCTATGACTCATTCTGTACTGCCCTCCTTCCCTTTGCTGGCTCAGACACAGGCAAAGGAGAGGCTCTCAGTGGACAAGTCCTTCTGTCAGCTCATCACAGGAGATGGGGAGGCACTGAAACCTGCAGCTCTTCATAATTCCATGGGGATATGTGTAGAGTTAAGCAAAAAAACCCAACAAAAACAATCCTTCACCCCTGAATTAACACATAAGCATAAATAAATGGAACAGGAACACAGTACCAGACAGCCCCAGACACGAGTCTGGTGAAGGAGCACACAGCAGAATGAGCAAGCCAGTGCAAACAGACCCACATACCAGCATGGGTGGATCTACTGTGACACCTCAGAATATTGGGTCTGACAGCCAGGCTGCCGCGCTGGAGGGCAGCAGCTTCCTCCCAGGGCCTTTGGTTTCCTTACGATTTCTGAATCGGGAAAGTCAGGCAGCTGATCCCAGAAATAACAGCTGGGAGCAGCCCAACGCTCAACACCACTGTCACGAACAGCTCTTCTGAAGATCCTGATGCTAAAGGGAGGGTGCAGAATAGAAAGCCACTGGCCAGATGCCCATCCTGACAGGAAAAGCCCTAAAGTGTTTACAGCAAGAATTTCAAAAGTGCTTAGCAATTAAGATTCCCAACTTGAGACGTCTTTCAGAGGCCTAGACTATTAGTGTGCCCGCCTCCAGCAAACTGTGCATCACATTTCCTGGCACAGGGGAGCAGAGAGATGTTCTCCTCTCTCCGTTCTGCGGTAAGGAAGCGGAGATGAGAATCGGGGAAGGAAGAAAGTTCTGCTTTTTTATTTTTATTTATTTATTTCCCCACCCACTTCATTTGTCAGACAGAGACCCCAAAAAGAGGTAGGAGGTGGCCACTAAACAGAGGCCTCAGCTGCAGGGAGCTTTAAAACCCTGGAGACACCCTGAAATGGTGGTGAGAGTCTGTATTACCTCGCTAGTACAGAGAGAGGAGAGAAGTACGTGTGGCAGCACATGGCCTACTTCTGCAACACTCAAAGAGTTTAGCTTCTTCAGTAATCCCAGAGTGCCCTAAAATTACCAGCTAGGGCATAACAGGTTCTACTCTACAAGAATCTATCTACGAATTTCCCTATAAAGCTCTTCAAGTATTACCTTTCTGAATCTGAGACATTTTAGTATCAAGCAGAGAGTGACAGAGCAGCCTCCAACAAGATCAGAGCAGCCACGGACACAGAAGGGTTACGAGATGTTTTCAGGCTGGAGTTGTTTGCAAACATCTGTGAAGGCACATAAATGAAAAGCTGCTTATTGCTTAAATCTGGGCAACTTGACATCCTTCCTGAAAGGGACAGAACAAGGCAGGTGGGAGGGAAGACAACAGGGATTTCTTTTGCAATACAAACACATGGCTTGATTGCTACCTGGCCAAGGAAAACGAAAGGGAGGGCAGTGGCAATACCCGTCACCATCCTTCAGAGAACCTCGCTGATGGGAAGTAAACAAATGGACTGAGAAGCAGGACAGAAACTCAGCTGCATTTGTACCGTGGTTTTACCAGCCATTACCTGCACCCAGAGCCCATCCCTTCCCTCTGCAGACTGCTCCAGGAACCTGCTCGGATCCCATTCATCTCACAATCCAGACAACGGCTAAAGAAAGTCTATCTTCACTTCTGCCTGTAATTAGGCAGACAACTGCATTCTCATCGGATTAATCCAAAATTATGCATCTACCAGTACCCTGCCGGAGACTACAGCTGGGCACAGACAGCTGTTAACAAGCTTTATAGTCAACTAACATATCAAGGGTTTATACAAATCTGTGTTACCCCACACTGGTATGTTTAGAGTTGAAAAAATATGCAGAAATAGCAAAAAATACAACCGAACGAATAAAACATAAGGCTATCCAGGCTGCTGTGATTAAACACTTTACAGAAGCATCTTTAGGATAAATCCTATTTCTTATTTCCCTGGATGCTCCTAATACTACAGATGTGCATTGGACCTTTTCTTAGCTCATATGACCACTGAAACAGCTACAGCCTTTACTCACTTGATTCCCCTTCATCTCAGGCCAAATCTCCCTGTACTTATCCTCAAAGTGAAACACAATGTTATATATGCATTGAGTGAAACTTTTTCTTTTATCTCAAAAAAGTATTCCCCCATTCAAGAGGGAAAAAAAAAAAAAAAAAAAAGACTGCAGACTTCCTTTTAAAATATTCAAACTGGTGACAGTAAAATAACTACACTTGTGAAAAAATATGGTGTCAGTTTTACATAGATTATAGGTGATTGGTTTTTTAACATTTCAAAATTATAACCTGCTCTGGTCAAAAGCCTGACGTTGGGCTGCTGTCATATGTTACACAGAACCAAAAACAAAGGTCACATTGCAAAGTCTCAGTGTCCATTGATTTAATTTAAAAAAATAAATAAATCAAGCTTGGATGAGAGAAAAGCATTGTTTTCTAGGGAAATTGTTGCGTTACCAGGAAGGGCAGGTTGCAGGAGTTCCTGGTTAATGGAGCTACTGAAAGGTTAATTATCTCTCAGAATACACACGGGGTGGGGAAGGAATCATCCAAGGCACCAAGTCGCCAGGGACAGAGGTTTCAGGAACAAAAGGCAAAGGGGTGCTCGGGGCAAGGAATTTCCATCCCTCTCTTTGCAAAGCACCACGTGCAGATGCAGCACCGTATTAGGGATGGCTAATAATAAACCCTAGAGCTGGGCACCTGCTAGACTGATTGCAGTGCAGTGTGTTGGAGTGCTCTGTGGGGAGCATCTGGAGACAGAACCCAACTCAGTGCAGCGTAAGAGCTCATGGGAAGAAGCATGTTATCACGCTGGCTCCTGAGCACCAGACCACGGCTAAATCTCTGCTTGGGGCTGAGGAATGCAGATCACCAACACGAGGAAGGAAGGAAGGAATAGCTGCCAGTTGAGACTCCTACACTCCGTCCCTCGCTCTGAAGCCTGCAGATGCCAGTGGGAAGACTCGCCCTGGCTTTGAATCAGGCTCTCTGCCACTAATATGCTGCGTGGCCATGGCAACCCAGAATCACTTGGGAGGTCACAACGCTGAGGAAGAGCTTTGCATTTGCTTTACAAGAGGTCTGAGCGAGGTTCACTTCTGAGCAGAGACCTGGCATAAGGCCTGGGCAGCACTTAGGTCCCACAAAAGGAGGCCTGTACATGGGGAACCTGACCCACATCTCTTATCAGTGCAGCTGATGAATTCGAGCTGCTTGTATTTCATAGAGTCATTCTTCAGAAAATAAGCCTTTGCTTGACCCTGCTGAAACCTACAACTCCCAGCGAAGGCTGAGGCAGAGCACAAACTTAAGTTACTGTAACTCTAATCCGGCGCCCGCTTGCCCAGAAGCTTTGGCCTCTCTTCCTGATGCTTCAGACCAGCCCTCTCCAGAAAGATGCAAGGACATTGGAGAGAATCCATCGCCCCACCAGGACCCTTGTGAGAACTTCCCCACAGCTTTCCCCCAGCAGCTGAGGGGTGTCACCCCAGCTCTAGGACACTATCTGCCATCAGAGCCCTCTGAGAGCATGACAACGGCTCGGAGTCTAGAGAGAAGGTCTTACAGCCAACAGTTCTGCACGGGACAGTTCATCCACCCAAAAGTATGGCAGTTGTTAGAAAATTCAGACAGAGATGACAAAATCAAATATTATTTAGTCAGCTTTTAGAAATTTGACCAAAAAGACACAGAAACTTACTTCAGGAAAAGGAAAAAGCAGCTGATGATTGAATGCGATCGTAGCTCTAGGGAAGAAAACAGTGGTGCCAGCATAGTACATTTGAACATTAATAAATACCTTCTTTCTCAAAGTCAAAAGAAGGTATTTAGTGCTGCATTGGAGAAAAGCCTTCAGGAGGTTTAAATTATTCTGTCCGACCAATATTCTAATCGCTCTGCCTAACCTCTAGAGATCATCATTAGGTTTCTGGCTCAGTGCCCCACGGCATGATAAAAGCATTTCAGGCTTACCGATGAGGTTTTCATCGCTCTCCACAGGAGGTCTGGGAAGGCCACTGGATTCTGCCTCGAGAACAAGAACAATGGAGATTTCCTTGCTGATAGAAATGGTAGGGAATAGATTAAATAACAGGCTGCATGTATGCACTGAAAAAGAAAGTGTCTTAACATGACAGCATCAGTCATCCCACTTCGTATCATCTACATCCTAATGCACAAGTGTCTACAGGCTTCAGCTAAAGACATAGACCATCATCCCATCCTTGGGTTGACACAAATAAATTGATACCCACAGACCCCGAACGCAGACCCGCTGCTCTCCAGTGAGGCTCCACGAGTATTAATTAATTGCATAAACAAGGCAATAGATTTTTCAGATCCTGACCCTCATGGTACAGTTCACACAGCAATCGCATTGCCTGGTCACACTGAACAGACATGGTCTTGTACTGTGTATCAATGTGAAATATCCACATTACATAATTTAGCTATCAAAAAGAGAAATTAAAAATATTGTTACGGCCTCAGCATGCTAAACACAAATTCAGTGGAGTTATTTAAGATTAAAGACCATGATCTCATTACCTCACTAATGATATGGCCCAGAAAAACAGCTCACCAAAAACGGAGTTCCATACAAATTTGAGTCTCACAAGAATATTGTTCTATAGGATTATAAATTTTGTAATTGCTTCACGGGTCATCAAATCTGGCCTCATAAGCAGACAGAGACATACCATATAATCTACTTCAAAACCTAATCAAACCAGAACAGGTCAGAAGAGCACACATCAGCATACAATCTGCTGACACTAAAATTACCTTCATTGGCTGAGAATCTGGAAAAGCCATCATTTTTGTTTGAGATCATTACACAGAAGGATTACAGAAATCCTTTGCTTTTAAATGACGTCATTAACACCTTCCTATGGTAGGTTAATATTTCCATTTTACAGATGAGGACCAAGTCCCAGCAACTTTCCTAAAGCCAATATTAAGTCAGTGGCATAAAGAAGGCTGTCCCCTTAAGTACTCATCCTGGAAAACAAGCATCACAATTCCTATTTCTAGCCCAATTAAAAAAAAAATATATATCCTTAATGCTCAGAGAACAAATTCAAAGTAAATCACGTACACACACGAAAAAGCTCAAATTCAGCAGGAGTAAATAATAAAATAAACTGGTAAGAAAAAGGTGTAAGTGGTGTAGCTTGTGCTGGTTTGGCTTTCAGTGGGTGTGTCAATTATGCATGCAAATTCACATGCTTAACTAGGTGTGTACATCAAGCACAACATACAAGCGCTTTGGGGCAAAACCCAGGTCCTCCCATGTCTGTAGAATTCAGTATCACAGGGTTGAGAGAGAGACAGGCAGGAAGAAAATCTCTTCTGTTGTGCCTCTTCTCTTCCTTTTTTTGTTACACTCATCCAACTACCGACCCAGAAACGCTCATGACTGACACAATGCTTTCAGCGCCACTGCATTTGTCTTCCTCGGGCATTCAACAGTGTAAGTATTTCTGGCAGCTCTTTGCCTCCTCTTCAGAAACCCATAAATCTTGTGCAGAAGTACAGAAATCTAATCCCACCCCGCCCCAACTAATTTTACACGAGCTTTGCTCTGCACTCCCGAGTGCATACTGAGGAGCAGTGATTTAGAAGGGACTCCCGCAGAAGGAAACGGAACACAGCACCTTCCAGCACCATTCTCTCTCTCACACACACACGCACGTTTCTGCTGAGAAATAAAAAGCCCAAGCCTGAAAAGTGCCAGAACACACTCTGGTGAATAGGGCTGCCGGGGTGACATCACGTATCGTACCACCGCGTCAGCAGCCAATTGGGGAGGCTTCTCGTGCAGCCGTTACTCCTCACCTTGCAGGGAAGCCTATAGGAAAGTGGTACAGGGCTGGGAAAGGACTCGCTTTCATTGTGGGTGCTTCTCTTGCCACTCCCCCTCTCCTTCCCCTTCCCCACTCCAGCCTGCGTAGGCACACACACACACACACACACAGAACAGCCCTGCACAGTAAAAATCCTAAGTACTAGGCTTTTGGCAGCGAGTCACACGAGAACTTCCTGCTGGTTCTGGAGATTCGCGTTTCTGTTCAGCGATTTCAGTGGGAGGAAGAAGCTTCCTCTCACACTGATCATTTTAACTCATTGTTACGACACCACGCAGCTAACAGACTTTGTATTTCTATCCCAAATACATTAAAAGCAATCTGCCTCTACCCAGACAACCCAATCATGCCTGTAACCCTGGGAAAAGACAGCAGAGAATTTAAAGCTGGGACTCTCTTCTGACTTTCCCCAAATACCTCTATTAATTTAAACTAGACAAGATGCAATTAGTGCACAGAAGCCAAGCCCAACATTAGACCAGTCTGCAGTGCTGCAAAACCAAGGCTTACACAGATACTGCACTGCAGCTGCCATCCAGGAAGAGAAATGGGAAACGGGCATGTAATATTGTCACAGGATAAAGCAAGCTATTAAAATAATTGATAGGAACCCCAGAGATCTCTCCAACGCTCTTACAGAAGCGGCTGGAATTGTCAATTGCTTCTCACTCCAAAATAAAATGACAATTGGTACAGAGGCAAGTGAGTCTGTGTAGTCTTCTAGGTACTCTGGGTGAGGGAAGAAAAGAGGCCCTCTATCTGCACATCCCAAAGGAGACTGTAGGCTGCACTCTAGGCACACAGCTTTAAACCCAGCTCACTCAGCAACACCTAAAAAGCCTGTGAATACAAAAAGATTTGTATGTCTCACTGCAGTACTATTTGAGCTCCAACTCCCCAGAGCACACACACACACTACAAGGCTCTACTTCTCAGTAGATCAAGCTGAGAAATCCAACTCCAGTATCCAGCCTGCCCTCGCTGGCTCCGATACCCACATTTGTTCCTTCCTTATCAGTACTTACAAAATTCTCTGTATTTTCACAAAGCAGAATCCAGCAACTCCCGGAGGAGTGCCCTGTTCTTTCCCAGCACTGGGGCTGCACAGTCACATCAACCTGTGCCCCTGGCCCAGCCCAGTTTCCCCAGTTCATTCAGACACTGTAGGTGCAGGTAGGATTATGGATCCCTGCCCATCTGAGCCAGACAAGTGGGACTTTCATCAGTGCCTGCTTGATTCACTACCCTCTCACCAGCACCTCACTAGTCTTTCTGAAACTCAAGTGTCATCAGCTAGAGCTTCTTCTTCACCTCATCCCCAACCACAAGCAAAACGTGGGCAGAAATAGCCACCAGTTTCTGCGAGCTCCCTTGTATGAAATTCAGAGCTGTAAGCAATTAGGTTTTATCCAGCACCACTAGAAGCAAACACTGGTCACAAAAGCAGCCTTCAGGCCTTCAGGAAGAATTCTCAGACAGAAAAGTCCAGAAGATGACTCCAAGTCAAAAGCAGAATCCTAATTTAGCTTACTTATTAAGCCTGCATCACCCTTTTACCTAGAAAGATGACTATAACCTGCTTCCTTTGAGGTGAAAGAGAAACAGTGACTCTTGAACACACACCCTCCTGGGCTTCACCAGATCCAATCCCACAGATCAACCACAGCCTGTAACGAGCACGAGATCTGAAGCCATTTAAATGGCCACATACCTACCTCGAGAAACTCCAGATATCATGGAACCAGGAAACAAACAACAAAACAAGGTTTTGTCTCAATAACTGAAACTCATCATGAAATAGGTGGGTCCTCAGAGAGACTGTGCTCACTCGTGTTATTTGAGCACAAATGAGAAGCAGCATGAAAATACAAGCAAATGAAGCAGGAGCACTCGGAGAAGACTGGGCAGACATTAGGAAACAGGAATGCAATGAAAGAGGATGAGAAGAGAAACATCCAAGCAATGAACTTCACAGTAACCGAAAAGCAGAAGAGGTTTTCAATCAATAGGAAGCTGCAGAGAAGGTGTATTGTTCCAGCTGTGGATGCGTCCGAGCAGTCCCACAAGATCTCTCCTCAGAACCTGAAGGACAATCCAATTGTTGAATCTGTTCACAAAAGCATCTGGAAGAATGATGAGTGTTGCACCTTTTAGACTTTGTTTGGTCAAAAGCTCATTTTTAAAGTAAATGAGGAATACATTTATTTATTTTTTTTAGGAAAGGAGGGGTAAGAAGTATCTTTCACTGCAGATTCTGCACACATAATTTTTCTGTTGGTGACAGATAAATGACTGTCTCCCACCATGTTACGTTACACATCAGTAGCAAAAGGTTGTGAAAATTCTCAGAGAAGATTTGTCTTAAAATACAGAGATTTCCATCGAACCATTTAGTTCAGGAACACAGTCTTTAAGGAATATACACCCAAGAGTCAAAGGCTCCTTCATCTACCAGAGAAAGACATTCCAGGATCCAGGGGCTGAAATTTAAACCAAAGACAGATGTAAATTGAAGGTTGGAACAGCTGAATCAAGTGGGAGGTCCATAGCTCCATACACTGAAATCTTTGCAAGAATGTATGTGTCCTCCTTTGACCTAAGTTATATACCTTAATTATAACAACGTATAAACAGCTGTAGGCCTCGCTGTTCTTCCCTTTCATTATATACACCAGAATAAGCACTTAAAATTCATTCATCTTTAGACAACAAGCTGCAAGTTAAACAAAATGTACCAATGCAAAAAAAAAAAAAAAGTCTCTCTAAACAAGCTTCACAATCTTATCAGAAAAGCATTAGGAAATGGTTCAAAATAGACAATGCTGGTTTCCATACTCTCAATTTTCTGGCAGCAGCTCAAAAAGTTAAGTCATGTTTACTTTCCTTAATGGAAAACCACCACTTGCTCTGCTTCCAAAGTCAAGATGAATCGTGCTTTAAGTGCTGCGAGCAGAAGTTGGGCTGAGTCAGCTGCACTCTGTCGAGCTGACATACAGTGCTCGGACACAAAGAGTGATTTAATGAAACAGAAATTAAATTAGCTTTTTCTTTTTCATGTGGATGCTGTATGCAGCACATGTTTCCAAGAGTATCTTAAGGTTTTAGCTTCACTTTTAAAGTGGTGATTCAACTATATAGCATAGTTCAAGAGTCCTAGCATTTTATTTGGATTTCAAGACCCAAAAGACAAAAGAGTCCTCAATATAACTAATTACCAGGCAAAGATCCTACAAACACTTGCACAGAATCAGGATTTCATTTTTAGATAGAGTTTTTACATGTACACACACACACGCAAACATATAAATAACACTTTTATACAGAACTTTTTAATAAAACACAGAATTCGAAGTATCTCATCTTTTCATATGTATATAGTTGAGTTTGAAAAGAGAGTCTAAGTAGGACTTAACATCCCCTCCCAGTCGCTTGTGAATAGCTAATTTAGCTAAATCTCTAGGTGCACTCCAGTTCAGTGAAGGTAGAAGGTAACTTTCCCAGAATTTAATATGAAACACACTTTTGGTGCTGATTAGAGAAAAGCAAGACACTGTGCAGCTCACTTGTCTAGCTCCATTGTGCTTAGTTGAACTTGAATTAAGTAATATCACTATGCTGCTCTAAATTAAGTATGCAAATAAATCCCTTCTCTTCATTCTTTCCTTGAACACTGTTGAATTAAAAGACAGTCCTCAAACTCCATCAAAATGTCATTTATACCAGAATAATCTCAGTGCAATGATACTGCTGCTTTAAGCAATGTTATCTTGTTTTGATTCCTTTGCAAAACATCACATTACAACTAAAAAGGTTTTGAAGCACACAATGAAATGATTTTCCCTGCAACACTGACTAAATAAATGTGTTTATCTCAGTTGGCTGCAGAGAAAAACTGTTCAAAGCCCCCATAACCCTGCTCTTCAAAGCAGTATCAAAGCAGTAGTAATTCAAAACCTCAAGCCCAAATTTCACTGTAAATCCCAGACATCTCAACTTTCTGAAAGTAGCATTTATAGTTTTATCTTATTCCTCAGGAAAAAAAATAATGCCGTTTTCACAGATTTCTGGATTTTTACATTAAAAACATGTAAAAGAATCACTAGGTAACTGAAATGGACAGGAACAGATTTGAAACTATGGTATTTCACACTTAGAATGAACAACTCTTCACACGATACTCCCAGAAATAACCAGTGCTCTTGAACCAAGAATATGGAGGCAGATTAACAGGGTTTATGTCCCTTATTCTTTAATCTGCAAATTTAACAGAATTAAGAAACAGAGGAGAAATACAAGGAGTACAATAGAGTTGACCAATTATACAAAATCTCATCAATTCTACTTTACATTTCGTATGCCACTAGATTATTTTGCTTTAAAAGTTTTCCTTGACGAGGTGCTGAAGGACTCATCAGGAATACATTGCTGATAATGGGAATATTTTTATTAAGTGCTTCAGGAAAAGAAGCAGATGATCCCAAGTCACTGAAAAAAAAAAAACCACAAAACAAACCAAAACCAAAAACCAAACCCCAAAGCCATCATTCAAAAAAATTATTCCAGTCTATAAACAGCAGCTCCAGTGTTTGTATAACCCAAAACACAACAGTTTCTTGAAACACTATACAAATCAGCCCTGTAAAAATAAAGAAAATAAAAGGAAAGAGAAGAAAGGCGCAGCATGAAGTAATTTCAGACAACCAGTTTTGTGAGAGCTTTAATGGCACAAAATGTTTATAAGCTACAACTTATACATGTACTGTAAACTGTATATAATGTTACAAAGTGCTAACTAATTTATGAAGAATGCATAATCACTTTGGCTCAGTTAACTCCAATATTTCAACAAATGTCAATTAAAAAATTTGAATTTCTAACAATCTTCAGTTTTCACTTTTTAAAACAGTAAGTAAATATGCATTTGCTGCAGTTAAGTTAGCCTGCTGCATCTTTAATGTGCGAGTTTATGCATTATTTTTTTCTTGATCCTATTTACAAATATTCTAGGCCAGTTTTCACTGAATGTAAGAAAAATGAAGCCTGCAATTTTTTTTTCCAAAACTGTAAACAGGTATAAAGCTTTTTAAACAACATTTATCTTAACAAAACTTCAACTATCAATAGTTGAAACCCCTTTTCAAATTATACAACAATCTGTTTCTGTTCATTGTAAAACAAGAAGTTGTAGACTTTCATCCAAAGCTTATAGCAGGGTATCAATAAATACTGCATTGTATCATAGCAAGTGTTACAGTGATCATGTACCCACTCCTCATCTATCGTTTTCACAACTTTGACTTCACGGCTCCTTCAAATATTATAAGCTGTTGATACTCTAGCCACAAGCTTGAAATATTATTTATCACATATTCTGAAGAAGAATTACCTTTTAATTTAGAAAGGGGTAATTTTTTTTTTTTTTTTTGAAACAAGTACTCCCTACTTAGTAAAAATCTATTTTTCCACTATTCCAATTTCCATACAAAACAAGGTGCTGTAATTAGAACTGGAAGTGTTTCAGCCTTTCCCCTGTCCCCTCAGTTTTCAGGACTGTAAAAAGATGTACTTGATACTATCTAAAACACCCTTCACCACTTCCCCTTTCCCTCCCTCACCTTTGGGTGAAACCCAATATCCACACTCGAAACAAATACGCAGTTGTAGGCAACTCCAGTGCCACTAGTATTCACAACTAAAAGAAAATAAAGCAGAAGTCTTCAACAGAATTTTTTAAGATTGCCCCTTCACCCTGAAAGCATTCTCTAACAGCATTCAGAAGTAGAGAATAAAAATAAATACAGTCTAGCAGTGGATTTATACTTCACTTTTTTACTTCCTGGGAGCTAACCAAGTTCTTGTAAATCAAACTTCAATTGGGGTTTAGCTTCTATGCATCAACTGTTTCAAGCAATCTCTGCTATATCAAATAATCAACTTTTATAAAGTCTGATGCAAGCAAACAATTATAGGCAGCTGTTCTCTCCAAACCAGCTGACTATATTTTCTTACCATTTTCTACAGGTCAGCCTGCTAAAGTTTTTATTTAAATGAGATTTTTGCTAGTCTTAAAATTAGCATTGGTTCCCTAAATACTTAGTATTAAAGTCTATATCTTTTTTTTTTTATATATTCATATATATATAAAAAAAGAGTATTCTATCCTTCAGAGTCATGCTACATGTTCTGAAATCCAATAAAATCTATTTAAGGACATGACTGTCCCAATGCTTTGTAACAATTTGGTACTAAAGCTTCACATTTTGAAAAGAAGTGTCACTGAAGGAGGACAAGGCTTAATGTTCCCTAAGATAAAAGTTCAACAACATTAGTGAGAAGTCTAGCTAACATGAGACATCACGAGTGACTTTCAGATTCCACGTATCCCCAGAGGAGATTGTACAGTAAACAGTGAGATAGGAATATTGAAAAATCATTTGCAGAAGACATTTCAGAGCTTTACAACTTCTGAATCTCTACGCACCTGCAAGATTGTCCCCCTTAAAGATACGTCAAACGCTTTACCTTCCGAAACGGCCCCATCATCGTTAATTGTAAATGGTTTCACAACAAACAGAATCATATTCTTTTATACAGAGTCTAACTACACCTACAGCTGTTGGGTTTTTCCTTAATTTAAAACTACTTTTAAAAGGAAAATTTCACATTTAAAATTTTCCCTTAGGAAAACAGGTAAGGAAAAGAAAAGCTTCTTCACATGCAAACAATGCAATTTTTTCTAACGTTTTCTAGGCATCAGACAGGTCTTCCTACAAGGAATAAGGAGCTGACTTCATAGAAAAAACAAGATTACAACAATTACCTAGTATTAAAATATGCTGATGGATTTAGTTATCCTGCTTTAAAATTTATGCAGTCTTTGCCTCCTGCAAATCAAATGGTGTTAGCCAATACAAGGGGCCAAGGAAATTCCCCCAAAAGCTGATTTAAACTGTGGGGTTTTCTTTTTATTGCCAGTGATTTCTTAATGTATTTCACAACTAGCTTGTTTTTCAAAAGAAAAATTCATTTTCACTCCAATCAATAATTTTCTCCCAAAGAGACTGTTAATTTATCACCATAATACAGTCAACATCTATACCATGCACAGCTGCAATTTAAGTCAGGTTGCACTAAGGAGGCAACAGCATCACTGATAAAATTAAAACTTGCTGGTGGCATTTTGCATCGAGAGAAGCCCTTGCAACATATAGACAGTTGTAAACTCCGTTCAGCAACTCTGACGTGTCTTGCAGGCCAAGAGGCAGGGGAATGGGAGGAGAGAGGGAAAGAATGTGGATAGCAAAACACCTCAACAGAGTTCCAACACAATACTGAATTCCAGAGTTAGAGAAAACCTGGATATGTAAGGAAAGGGTCATGAAGTCAGGGTCATGCTTAAAATGGTCTCAAGTCAAATGTACTAAATGAGACAGTAACACCTTCACAGGTCACGTGGATTTCCAGGTTTTACACTCCATCTTTCAGTAAGTGCTGGCTGAAGGTGTGGTCAGTCGTTTTCCAATGTAGATGCTGAAATAAAAAGTATAAGGTATATCGTATTTCACAGAAATACTCCCCGTTTTCCAAACAGTCCGCTCACACTCAGCTATTCCGTCTTTAAGATTCTTCCAAGGATTTCACTTCTCTTTTTATAACATTACTTAAGGAAGGAGATTTTCAGATGAGCCTAGAAAGACCGATGCTATCAACACTCAGTAAAAGTGAGGTTCTTCCAGTATCAAACTCATTTGAAAACCCCAGTCCAAAAGCTTTGGCGTTGTTTGTGGAATACCTGACACAGAGACTCTTCAACCCCCAAGCCACTCTCTCAGATTATTACAGTAAAACAAACAAAGTACTGCCTCTAAGGGGAGGTAGTGAATTTAAAACACTGAGGATCTATGCAGACGCTGACCTCTCACAAATAAATCCAGGCAAGATTTAATTCGTCGCACAAATACACAATTTTTCTATCATATAAAAATCATACAGTATATTCCCACATATTCTGTCCTCCTTATTTGTTAGTTTACAAGAATTTAGAGAGACGCTTGAATGACAGCCCCACAAATAAATATGAAGCTAAATAAAAACATATTTTGAGTACAGGCCTTTGCCCCCATCACAAAGAACATAAGATGGATAAACATAACGCAAGGATTTAAGGAAGCTGAGAGATTATGTTGGATTACGCAGGCAATGAAAACAGAGCTGAGCAGAGTCACAGCTGATGTTGCAGGACACATTCCAGTGTTTCACGTATCTTTTTTAAGCATTCCAAACCTTGACTTTCAGCACCATCACACAGCATCAGACACTGAAGATTAGAGTACGTGCCATGCACACAGAACTTCAGCATCGTTATTCGTACACTGCGTTCTTCAAATGGTTAGTAAAAGTTACAGCCGTTTTCCACACATTCTATTCTTACTTTCCCCTACACCATAACCTGAATCATTTAAGTAGGAGTGGATAATCAAATGGCACGTGTTATAATTGCAAAGGTTATTTGTAAAGTCACGATAATCCACACATTTTCAACTTGATCTACTCTAGAAATGAAATATATTAATGGCTGCAAAGTTTTCCTGCATTTCAAAAAAAAAACAATGCACCAAACCTATCTTGATCAAGGTGCAACAATAAGAATAACAAAGTTATTCTAGATAAAGCCCTTTTCAGCAGGCACCTGACTTACAAGTAAAGTGGAAAAGCAAAGACAGATGCAAAAGTTGAAGTGAGAATTAAGTTAATACTTACCCTAGTCCCAAAGCCAAAACATGAGATATGAACAGAGATGGAATGAAAACCTTAAGAAATTCTGCAGAGAAAATGCCACCTTTTTTCATTGCTCCACTTTTTCTCATACTTAAAGACACTGAACGTTTAGGATGTCTGAAATGAAATTCCCTGAAAGAAGAGGGGGAGGGAGGGGGGAAAAAAAATAAATAAATCAACAAGATATTTTTGTTTCTTTCCCTTTTTTCCTTTTTTTTTTTTGTACACAGTTCTCTGTAGGAACATTTTTTTTAAAAGTACAAAGAGCTAGAGATCAAAGCAAGAGATCCCTTACACGGAGTAAGGAATCAAAGAGAATAATAGGAGGTATTGTGGAGAGACCACTTACACAGACAGTATAGAGACAAAGGGAGCAGAAGCTGAAGAGAGAGGTAGGTCCGAGAGAGGGAATTTCAGGATGTGATTTGTTAGCAAGAGCCTCATTTTTTGTTCCAAACAGAGATACAGAAGTCTGCCAGATTTAGAGAGCATCCTCTATTTTAATAAAAATGCTTTGCATTCAAGGATCTCAACGTTTCCCCTTCCGTGGATGAACATTACATATTTTACATAGAAAGAAAAAAAGGTACAGAGAATTTAGGAGACTTGCTCAACACTATTCCATTCAATAAGCCAAAACTAAATCCCATGAATCCCAGCTCCAAGTACCCAGCTCTCCCAGTAATTGTAATTTTGTCAAGAAACCTTGTAATCAGTTCGCTGTGGATCTATATTACTTTCAGTAAAAAGATATTTCTGCTGCTGTTAAGATTTTCATAATACTTTTTTATGACTTTTTCTAGCCTCCTCAACGAGAAATCTGTTTTTCTAAGATGATCTTATTTGGAGAGCCAGAGTAATTCCATACAATTGTGACCTATGATTCGTTTCTCCTTCATATAAAAGGACATTCATTTAAAAAAAAAAAAAAAAAAAGTTTAACTCACTTGGGAGGAATGTTTTCAGGCCTACTTGACCAGTCTGACACCCAGTCAGCACTTTTCTTCAAAATTTCCAACTCTTTCTCTCCTTCTACTGCTTCTTCTTCAGACTGAAAATAGACATGGAACAAGCCTTATAACACTCAATTAGCTCCTCTTTACGGTGTTAAACTGAGAGCAACACCAAGAGTAGTAAAATGATAAGCACCAAATGGAGGCACCTGATAAAAGAGCAAGTGTTCTTGGGCTACCGATTATTCAGAAGAGATTTTATTATGCTAAACAGGAGGATCTGCAGAAGTCAACACGTCACAAATTTTATTACTACGTTCCAGATTTCAACATCCTAGCAAGCTGTTTGCTTGGTTATTTAAAAAAAAAAACTAACAAAAAAGGATTACCTTAATCCTAAATTTAGTAAACCAGCACTATGCAAAAATTTTAAAAGCACTCTTTAAATTGATGATGTTCAATTTAAAGCACACGGAACATGGATAAAGCACAGAAAAACAGTCAAATAAAAAAGTCTCAGAAACAGTATTATGACTTTTTTAAAGGTGTCATTAGTTATTTAAAACTTATATTACTTGCAACTAGCAGCTTCTACTGGGTGCATCCCAGATGCAGTAAGGAAAGGCAAGGACTCAGTCTAACTGCCTTGATCCAAACATTTAGCTTTACATCACTAGATGCAAATGTTACCATATAGGAAAAATATAGATTAGAAAGATTAGAGAACGCCCCAGACTTTGGTCTCCTCTCACAAATTCCTCCTTAATATCAAAACAATTTCCTGCGTGACCCTTAGTAAAATAAGACAAACCACTTACAACATTGAAGTGGGAACCACACCAAACCCAGAAGCAATCAAATATGAGAGTCAGAGAAGTGAGACGCAGACCTAACCACCAACTTCATTCACCTCGGTCTGGCTCCACAGGGCAGAAGGGCAACAGTCCTACTGTTCCGCCAGATCTTTGACAAAATTAAATGCAAGGTTTCATTCTTCCAGGAATGCTTTTAATTTATACTGCTGAAGACAGCAAATTCTATTAAATGATCAAACTAAGAGTTCAGCATTAGTCTCCTCTCAGTTTGTATTGTGGAGATTACTCACTATCACGTGAGCTGACTATCTGTAGAGCAATAAACCCTGAAATTTTGTGCAGAAATATAAACATTTCAAAAACAAAACAGGTTGACACAGTTTAAGCAGATTGTTAAACAATGACTGAGACTAAACAGGCCACTTCTCAACTTTAGAGAAGGAGCCTCATTTTTCTCTTTACTCCAAAGCTATTAATCTCTATAAGTCAAATTACAATCAAGAATTTAAGCCTAAACAAAGTTTACTAACCCTGCCTCTTTGTTAAAAATAAGCTAAAAAGAAAAGACAATTTAGTTAAACTGATCAAAGCTTGAGTGCACAAGTATTTATCATATCTCTTTTTACAGAGAGGTACTATATAAAGTTCTAATAAAAAAAAAAAAAAAGTAGTAAAACCCTGTAAGAACTAGGAGACAAGTAAACAGCCTTTCCCAAATCACTAAGGGACACCTCCAAATTTTGATTAAAGTTTATTAATTCATTTGCCTGTCCTGCAGGTAACAGCCAAGTTTAAGGTCTCACAATTTAAAAAAAAAAAAAAAACACTGCTAGAAAGCAGTAGTTTAATTAGTTTAATGCTTGTTTTTGACATGTAAAATATGTAGTATTTTAGAACTTTAACATGACAGAGAGCTTGCTCTACCCTTCAAGTACTTCCAATACCAGTCTATATAAATATATGATCTATATACAATAGCCACAACTTTAAAGTATCTTTTTTAAGTCAATGTATTAGAAAAAAGTTAGTGAAGAAAATACCTGAGAACTACTGTCTTTACTTGTGTGCATTTCCACATCAAATGTTATCTGTCCATCTTCTTGAGGTGAAGGGCTAAAGAGAAATGGATGTCATTATGTCACTTTGTCATATACATTCTGTCACCTAAAGACTCAATAGTGTAAATAGCAGCTCAGTTGAATCATTTCCACATGCACTTCTGCACACTGTTAAGATGAGTAGAGACCACACCACCCTTCAGATCACATATATTAATGTTAAAATATCTTCCAAAACCACTCCTTTTTTATTTTCCATTTATAATCCTGCCTTTCACAAGAGGGTTGACTGTCCCTCATTGAAGCAAAGAAAGCGTTGCCCAAAAACACAATTGTTATACAAAAGATGTAGATCCCTTATTTTTTTTAGATGACACTGCCAGTATTGTGAATTACATCTCTTTTTGTATCATTACACACAGAACATCACATCAAAAAACTTTTTAACGTTTGGCAAGAATACATACTCCCCTTGTTAGCCTCTCTTAAGTCATTGCTATTGCCATAATTAAAAGTATTAAAAATCTGATAATCTACTTGAGAAATTAATCTCATCTATCACACCTGAATCAAGGAAGTGCTGGGGAATTTAAGTGGGGACAATACAAAGTACTGTGTGATGCACCAATGCAGGTCTCTCTAATTAAAATGCTATGGGTATCTTTTTAACCTGACTTAAGCTTTCATGACAGAGGTGTATTTAGAAATATTCAAAAAGACCCCAAAACACCACGCTTAAAGAGCAGCTTACTGTTTAGAACTTTTAGAAAAGAATGCAAAATGTCAAAGTACCTCCCCTCTCCTGTATTTTACTTCAATTGATAAAACAGGAAAAGAATTACCAAAAAGTTAACAAGTGGAAAATTAAGTTGGGGGGAGGGAAAGAATCTGTCTTGTTCAATTAAAATGCAGGTAACGATTGAAAAAAATCCTGTGCTAGTAAAAGGAACTATACAGCCATCTTCTAGCAAACATTCCTGGTGGGGCTGGAAAGTACTAAACTGCTTACAGCTCGTTTCTTAGCACCACAGATGTAACAAACTTTATTTTCTATAAATGCAACCGTCCTACTTGAACTCATATGGATTATTTTCAAAACTGTCTGCTACATTCAGTAATTAAATCAGGCTTAGCTGATTTTAAATAGCTTTTATATCTGATCAAGCACTTCATATAAGCTATGAGGTAGATGCGACAGTTAGAGAGCATCCATCCAGCAAAACCAAAGGAGGCAGGAGCAGAGGGACAGCTAAAATTATATAAAAGAAACCACTCAAGGATTTCCAAAACTGCCCCAGCAACAAGGTGTTTTTCAAGTCAGAAGTCTTATTTGATAGCCAGTTGTCATGAGCCAGCAAGTACTTAAATCTGAGAAAAAGCTTTACCCTTTCATTAACATCTAGAGGATAAAAACTGCAAGAAACCACATGCAGAATGGCAAACATTTCTTTACCTGTCACAGTGGGAACTACCTCTTGAGCTGCTCTGTCCTGATTCATGCTGGGCGTCCAGGAGAATTTTTTCCATGTCTCCATTGTGGATGGAGGATGATGAAGGGACGTGTTCCAGACCTCCGTTTTTCCCATTGCCGTTGTCGTTGCTATTGCCGTTGCCGTTCATCTGCAGCTCCACCCAGGAACCTGTTGGGCCAGGGAGACGTCAGCTCATTAAAAGCAGTGGAACTCAAACCCATCTTAAGTTTATCAATTACACACAGAAAAAACTATGAACGTGGTGAATTCAGATAACACACACTGCTGCTGGGAAAAGCTCATAAACATGCAGGGCAGACAGGAGTGATATGTTTCTTCCTCTTCCATCAACAAAAACACCCCGAAAAAGTTATGTTTTGTTGCTACCTACCTCCAGAGCTAGTCAAATTGAATATCCCCTCTCTCCTCAACTATTATTACTTTAACAGGTCACATTTTTCTCTGCAGTTTCAAGCCTCAATTATCTACATATCACTCAATTACACTAACCACCCCGCTTCCCTGTTCTACATCTACATTCCATTTTGAAACAAAATCTTCACCCCCTACTCCCTTCTATACAACTCCCCCAGCTGCAGCTTTCTATTTTCCTTCTCCCCTCTACTTCCAAAAGCCCTGAATCAAACCCTGATTTTTATATACATCAGGCAGACTGCCATTCTCTGGGCTCATTTAGCTTCCTTTGCTCTGGCCCCCTAACAAACACCTCTCATTGAATGCCATCTGCCACCCCTCCTGTCTTAATAAACGGGTCATACCACAATCCAAAGCATCACAAGCTCAAGGCAGGAACTAAGTTTCCTTTCACAGCTGAAATACCCTGATAACATACATGTCATGGCAGTTAGATTAGAAGATTTCACTGCTCATAAGCCAAAAAAGAGAACTGAGTAGCATGAGAAATCCAGAAGTCTCACACAATAAGTTCAATGTCATCACTTCAGGCTTTTTTTCTTTTTCTTCCCTTTTTTAAATTTTCTTAGCCAGGAAACACTGTATGGTCTACAAGCTGGTATTTCCTGGTTTTTCCCTTTTTTTATAGTTATAACTATGGGCTATCCACAGGTGCACTAAGATCTGACAAAGGAGCAAAAGGATATCATGAACCCTGGCAGAGGCTGCCCAGAGAGATGGTGGAGTCTCTTTCTCTGGAGACATTCAAAACTCGCCTGGACACGTTCCTGTGAGACCTGCTTTGGCAGGGGGTTGGACAAGATGATCTCCAGAGGTCCCTTCCAGCCCCATAGCATTCTGTGATTCCCTGTCCAACTCAACTGCATCAGTGGCACAGGAAAGGACACGTCCTGAGAAATTCACTTATTTTCAACTTAATTTTGTGAAGCTGAAACAGAATTTATCATCTGGACCAATTATTAACTACGCCATTATACAGATGGCCATGGAAGCATCATACTCTTTAAAAAGTCCTGGTTTCCCCAAGCTGCATTCACAAACAAGGAATTTAGGATGTACACAGAGCTTTTGTGCACAACTACAAGATGTACAGCAACTCTGTACTACGTGCTGAGCTTTTCAGGCAGTGAAGAGTTAACTGGGACAAGGCAGCCTTTGCTCAGACTAGTCATCATGAGAGACAGAGATTGTATTATTTCAGATTTATGATGATTGCCGGTGTCTACATGTCAAAATAAAAAGGCCACATTGCAAGAACTACATCAGGAAGGTAGATTTGCCTTGTAGCAACACTTTTACAACAAGAGGCCACACCTACAAGAAAAGCACGTGGCAAATGCATTTAGAAGACTGTTAGGCCACAAAGCTGTATGTTCCCCAAAAACCATTCTGGAGCAGAGAGCATCTGTTGGGAGAATTATAATGGTCAGGATCTGCAAAGACACCTCTATTAAAAAATCAGTAGTGAGTGACAAACTGATGTGAAAAGACCAGAGGGCAAAGGTGCAAGGAGAGATCTTCCTCTGACACCATGCACAGGCAGAGAAAAGCCCAGGAGAAGATGATCAGAAATGGTTGCTCGAGGATGCAGCTGCAAAACACACCTCCACAGCACTTAGGGTTCTGCACAAACAAAATCTTTATTAGCAATTATCCCAGACTGACAAAACTTGCCGTTTATCTAAAACACGTTACAGCCATACTAGGAAGAACACTCAAATTAAACTGTGAGTAAAGAGTTCCAACGAGTCAAGCAATAGTTTACATGACAAGCAGCACGTTCTCCATCTGACCTCACTTTTAATGAGTCAAAATACATTCAAGGAAGCGTAATCTGACATCAAGCTAAAACATGCTACATACTCCCACTGGCAGTCACAACCGGTTTGGGAGAGGGAGCCAAAAAGCTCCAGTAGTTTCGAAGACTCCGATTAAAGGGAAAATAAATCTCTTCCTTTTTAAAAAGATGCACAGGAATATCTTTGGGAATAAACTGCTCGAGTAATAGACGCTGCTTTTTGCCCCAAGCTTTCTTCAAAACTAAGGAAGTTACATTAATCGCCCCCATGAGAACTCTTTATTTTTATGATATTTCTACTTCACATTTTACTGTCAAGCAGATACATGGTAAAATTAAAAGTGGTAGAATCAAGAAATTTAGTAGAACTTTCCTCCCTTCACAAATCAGGTAACACACACTTTGCTGGGAAAAAAACCCAACTGAACTGTTCATATGAATTGTATTTTTCTACAAAATTGTTTTAATTTTGGCCATTCTCTGTGGTTAATTATCTCTCTATGAATTTATATACTTTAATTAGATGTTTTTCCATAACTGGTAGACTGTTTAAACAAGAGGAGCTAAACGTGTTGGGGAAGAGGGGTCTCATTTTGTTTATTCCCTCTGATTTCACTTGGGGATGGGTGGGTAGAGATAGCCACGACAATATAAGCTTTATGTGTATATATATATAAAAAAACACATTTACATGTGTAAGGACACTAAACTACTAGCTCCCAAGAAACCTGACCCATGGTATACCTGAATAAACTAAGAAATATCACTTTTACAATGAAGTATACCATTAATCAAAAGAAAAAAAAAAATCAAAAGAGAGAAAATAAACCTGTTCAGATTCCCATAATGGTAATTATTAAGCAGATTTTCCATGACAGAGATAGATGGGCCCCTGCCTAAGGTGGGATTTCTTTTTTTTTTGGTCAATATGTAATAGAGCTTTATAATAACTAAAATATGGGAAGCATTCAGAGAATTCTCAGAACAAGGCTTTCTTGGTGTTTTTCGTGAACCCCAAAAAGCATCGGTTCAGTTACCAGTTTTACTTCCAGGTCTTCTGACCTTCGATTCAAGTGCTGAGGGATCTCTGAATGAAAGGCCCTAAACATGCACAAATGACATACAGAATAAAATGAATAAGAGTCTAAGCTCATTAGTCTGAAAAGGTTCACTGAAAAGCTTCTATAATGGCAGAAAATGTACCTATAACACCAAGGCATTGTGGAGCGGCTGAACATCTGAAAGCAGCACTAAGCCTACATGGAACTGATTGGTTGCATTTGTTTTGTTCACGCAGCACAGGCTATAAAACATTTCCTCTCATACCTTGTGCTCACCACCTTCAGTAATCACATTGATTGTGCTAAGCCTTGACGTGCTGATCCAGCAATAAGACCTACGTGGGCAGACCCAGCAGAGGCTTACAGCAAGCTCAACTCTTGGTGCTCCTATCTTACAGCAGATTAACGTGTCCCACAGAGTAAGTTAACATATTAACAGAAAAACAAAAAAGAAATATTAAAATCTAGAAGCATCAAAGACTGAAATTCACACAGTAAGCATCGAGTCAGGCAGTAGGCTCGCTGCAACTTTAAAACAGCATACTTCTTATTTAAGTATGCTACCACCCCTGAATAATTTGCTAAACCACCTATTTGACTCAGGTGAATATTGTTGTAAACTGCCATCCTTATCACAAGATGCGGTGTGTTACCAGAACACAATAGCAGTGTTATGAAATGGGCATAGTTTATTCTTCTTTAATACAATTCCCATTGAGTTACAGGAGATCAACCAACCAATATATTGCCGTGGTCAGTTTAACTTCATTGTAAACCACGAAGGTAACAGTTAATTATTAATGCAACTTATTCACCTCTTCAACTGCAGAATTCCTAATAATTACAAACAAGTGAAAGGACACATTGAAGGAGTCGTTTAAAACGAGGGAAAAGCATCAGCCAAATAAGTAAGCGAGCCTACAGAAAACCACCGACGTGCCTTACTAGTGTTATCTTAGGAACAAAAGGATGCAGCAGAGCAGCTGACAGAGATGCCGGATATAGAGGAAAATAGCTCACGTCAGTGGTATTGACTCAGCCACTGAATAAACTCATTCCCACAGTCACGCTCCTCCCCCTACCCTGCTGTATCCCCATCTTAGCTGGTAACACACCAGCCACCGAATAAACTCAGTGTAACCACGGAACAAACCTGCTCCTGCTCCACGGCGCTAGCTCGTTCCTCCGGCTGCGCCCGCCGAGGCGGACCCACCTCAGCCCTCCTGCGAGGCCCAAAGCCCACCGGCCAGCGCCTTCCCCACTGCACCTCACCCCACTTTCGGCGGGCAGCCCCCCGCTTTCCCCACAGTTCCCCCTGGGCTTTCCCAGCCCCGCTGCCCGCCGGCCCTGAGGACCCCTCGCCATTTTCCCGCCCTTCTCTTCGTCAGGCGGTTCCCGCCGAGGCGCTGCGCGCGCCCCCCCCCCAGCCCTCACCACCCGCCTCTCCCTCACAGACCCCCGGCCCGGGCGGACACCGCCGATTGGCCCCCGGCGGCTCGCGCGGCCCCGTCCTCCACCAATCGCGGCCCGGAGAAAGGGGGAAGGGGGTCGCGGCCCTCACAGTCCCCGGCCTCCCTCCCCCCCACTGGCGCTCGTCTCCACAGCGGCCGCACTCACTGTTGAGGCCCGGCTCGGTGTGCGTCCCCTCAGCCGGTGGGTTGTTATTGTTGTTGTGCTGCTGCGGCGGCTCCTGAGGGCTGGACATGGCGGCGGCGAGGAGCGGCGACTGAGGAGCCGCTGGGGTTGGGACAACAACAACAAACCTGGACTCCGCTCCGGGCCCGGCCACCCCGCCTCTCCTCACAGCGCGCAGGCGCGGGGGCCGCGCCGCTCCCGCCCTCAGGCGGCTGCGCATGCGCCGCCCACCCCGCCGCGCGTGCCGCGCACCATGGGGCTCCCCGTGCCTGCGCACGTCCCGCCGACGCCGACGCGCGTGCGCGGGGCTGTGAGGGGAAAGGGCGGGAGGCGCCTCAGGCGTCACACGTCGAATAACAGAATGATTGGGATTGGAAGAGACTTTAAAAATCGTCGAGTTCCAGTCTCCTGCCCTGGGCAGGGACACCTCCCACCACACCAGGTTGTTCCAAACCCTTCCAACCTGCCCTTGGACCACTCCAGGGATGGGGCAGCCACAGCTTCTCTGGCCAGTCTGGGCCAGGCTCTCACCACCCTCACGGTAAAAAATTTCTTCATAATATCTACTCTAAATCTTACCTTTTAAAGTTTAAAACTATTCCCCCTCATTCTGTGGCTCTCATCCCTTATCAAAAGTCCCTCCACAGCTTTCCTGGAGCCCCTTGAGGGAGTAGAAGGGGCCCTGAGGTCTCCCTGAAGCCCTCTCTTCAGGGAGGGACCTCTCTTCCCTCCTGGCCACGGTGCTGGGGATGCAGCCCAGGGTGTGGGGAGCTTCCTGGGCTGCCACTATGTGTTGCCAGGCTGTGTTGAGCTTCTCCTTCTCCTGCGGCTGTTCTTAATCCATTCTCTCACCAGCATGGATTTGTGTTTGTGATTGCCCTGACCCAGGCGCAAGACATTGTAGTTGGCCTAGTTGAACTTCATGAGGTTGGCATGGGCCCACCTCTCAAGTCTGTTAAGGTCCCTCTGGACAGTATCTGGAGGGCACCCAGTCATCCCAACATGGCTCTTTGTGTCTCATCGGACATTACCTATTCTGTTCTGCTTCCAGAGAGGATGGGATCAGCCTTCTCAGCTCTGTGCTGTCAATCTGCATCACCGTACCCATCGGGCCTGCGGCGCAGAGGTGTTTCCTTGTGAGGGATCGTAGCAAATCCTCCCTGAGTGCAACGGGCATGAGGTAACCTGTCAGACCTGCACGGCACAATGGTACAAGGCTCCCGACACTTCTTTCCCCTCTCATCAGTCTTGCTTTGGTCCGAGGTAATTTTAAGCCAACTAATAGGTCTGTGAAGTAGTTAAGACACTCTGAAAGAACTAAGGGCTTTTAAGATTAAAAGTAATACCCATCTGAAATGATAGTGTTTAGCAGACAAATCAACCTTGTACATGGCAGGTTTTTTAAATTACTGGCAGACAGTTAATATGGAGAAGATGGCATCTGTGTAACAAAATAGGACTTGTTCTTAACTGGGACGCAAAAGTATAGCTATAAAAAGTGAAATTATTAGTGTGCGCCACAGTTCCCTTTCAATATGAAAATGAAGACACAACCTCAGGCTATTTATGGGCGTACTGCTGTACTGAGAATGGGAGCAACACTGCATTTCCATGGGAAAGACTTTGAAATGCAGACATACAGATACAAACATCGACCTTACTCTGCTGAAGTTTCTTCAGTAATAACATGAGTAGCTTCTGTACCAATTATCTATTCTAAGTCACTTTTGTGAAATGATCATATATAGAAAATAGAGTTCTGCTACATTATTAATTTCAAGATAAGAGTCAGGGAAATCTATTGCAGAAATCAAGGGAATCTATTCCTGAAGGCAGAGCAGCTTTTCATAGATACTTGGTATGGCAGTTAGCAGAGCCTTCACAAGGCTTCTGTTTTTCTCATTTTTCTCTCATTTTTCACTCATTCGATAACAAAAAGAACCAGTGAGACTAACTTTCTCACAGATGATTATTTAATTTGCCTTCACAGCTTGAGATAGCATGTTTAGTAACTTCATTTGACAATGCTTAAACTTCAAGTTTAAGCAAAGTTTGTTTTGAGGCCTAGACTTTTTACTAGAACTTTGTAACTTGTCCCATCTCACACACATACATACAAGCGTTTTGCTTCTATCTTCGAAGATGTCTAATCTTGTAGAAAATCTGTATTTCCCTGGGATATCACTGAAACAGAATTAGTGTAGTAAAAAGAAAGCAGTATTTTAAATAATTTAATTAAAAAAAGCTGTTTACAGGTAGGAGGACCACAGATACATTCCAGATTGGGATCTGAACAATGAGCTACTTAGGATTTTAAATAGAGAACCTGCCCAGGTAGCCCTATCCTACCTTGCAACCCTAACGATCACAGGCTAACATCATGAGTATTTGTCATCTCCATCATTCAGGAAGCATTTGCCCTAACACTTGTGGCATGAATATTTATCAGTAAAGTGGGACTATTAAAATTTCTGAGTCAGAAATAAATTGATCAAGATTATAGAGTGAGTCAACGCAGAGCCAGAAATAGCATTCACAAGTCCTGACTTACAGCCCTGTGCTCTAACCACTGCACAGGTTCCTTAAGGCAGTTGAATGATGTAATTAATGTTTGTAAAGTAATTTGAATCCTTGGATGGAAAAGGCTATGACAATAACAAGGTTGGAGGGACAGAAAACCGCATGTTAATAGAAGAGAAACAAAAGCCATAAGCTTCTGAGAAAGCCTTTTGTACTAAAGTGCAATAAAAAGGTTTTTCTTCTACAAAATTATAGAAAGCGTTTGAGGTGATTGAAATCAAACAAGTAACGAGCTTGGTTTATCTCAAAGAGCTGAGCCAAATCCCACTCTTACTCTGATGGTTACAAGTTGTTCTCCAAGTTTGAAGCAGTTTAAGTAAAGAATGATCTAAAGTCTTAAACATGCTGTGCTTACTTTTCTTCACCTAGTAGGTCTATACCCCAAATCTGAAAAAAATGCCAACTTTATACCTGAGGCAGTAATGATGGGTATTGGAAACATTTTTCTTGTGTTCTATATTTAGCAGCAACTGATCAAACATACAGGCCTTGTAGATGAGTGGGCGTTCCAAAGATGAGTTTGAGGGATAATTGCAATATATAACTTGCCTCGATCCCTTATGTTTTTGAAGCACCCACCTTCTTGTTGGTGACATTTTGCCTCCTAGTGGTGAGCACCAACACAGAAAAAAAAAAAAACCACCAGAAAAAAAGAGTGCTGTTTTCTTGTAAGAGAGAAATAGATGAATTGTTTGCGAAAAGTTGAGATTATTAAAATGCAAGGGTAAATTTTGTAGAGAAAGGGAATTTATGCTGTTTCTTAGTCTCTCAGCTCTTTCACAGTAGGAAGAAACACTTACTGGTTTTATTCCAGCCACTGCTATTGCTTTCTTCCACTGCTCATTTTTACAAGCCCAAATTCTTCTTTACCAGATAAATAAGATGTTTTCTCTGGGCAAACATATACAAATCACTGAAGTACAGCTTTTTATTTATCAGCACTAACTCAGCTTTTGTCAGTTAGAGTGAGAATAAAAGAATATGTATTTAAATAAGAAATGCTGGAGTAGTTACAGCCCTGTCTCAGCAGTAAGGGTGTTGCTGCATGTTCAACGTGTTTTCAAGGCAGCGAATGCTTCTCAGCAGGAAAATGGTGAAGGGATTTCAGCCACAGAACTCTCCTACACCTCAGCATTGTACCAGCCCAATAACCAACTTACACTGTTGCTGCTAATTGTCAGCAACGTGTCGCTGTGGTTCGGAGCGTGGTTGTAGTTTTGCAGGTACTGACCACTGAAGTGGCAGTGACTGGCATCACTGGCTTCCAGACATGAGGGAACAGAACTCCTTTTCTGTATTTAGTCCAGTATTCAAGGACTGAGAATTGTGAATTTGCACTGGTTTCACTGGGCACTGGAAGAGATGGAGAGAAGGGAGCAACTGCTTTTTGGTAACTGTGTGTGTTGGTGGAGGGCAGAGCAACCCCAGGAAATGGCAACGCAGAATGGGGTTCTGTTCAACAAGCTGTAGGGAAGAGATCAGGAATTGCAAAAATAGTCTTAAACAGAGAAAAAGAGAGGGACAGGAAAGAGGATAAAAAGCAACCTGACAAAATGGATTCTATGCATACTTTTATTAATAAAATATAAGATTTACAGCATATGTCAATGGACAGTGTGCTTAGAGAATTATCTAGTTGGATAGTATGACACCAAAGTCAGTAGCTGGTTTTGGTGAGGATAAATCAAACCTCAGGTGACATGCTAGGGATCACCGCTACTGAAAAAACAAAAATAAACCCCTTTTCCCAAACTAGCTTTAAAACCCGTGGTTCCATCCCAACATGCACAGCTGAGGTCCGAGAGGCAGTTTCGCTTGAATGTAGTATTGCTAGAAGGCTGCACTTTGTGAAATTTCACTACGTGAAATCTACCTGTCCAGATCTGTGTCCTCTTCACATCCTCACCTCCTCTTGTGTCTGTGCTAACAACTTCCCGGGTGTTCAGTGCATCACTCAGGACATACAGGTGCACACAAGAGCAGCAGCCTTGATACCATGGCCCTCAGGCTTCCCCCAACAGCAGGCATTAAACCTACGCCGTTCTTCGCAAAATGGAGATGAATGGTACCAGCTCTGATGCAAACAAAGCGTCTAATTACCTCTCTTTGCCCTGGTGATAAGAATAAACCTTGGCCCTGGTCCTGTAAACACCTAAACACATGATTAACATTACTCAACACATTGTTTCCTTAATTATTAGCAAGTATAGTCACTTGAGTAAAATTAGTCACGTGCTATGTAAGGAGGAGTAGGGCTACTAGTTTATTCACCCATTGGAGAACAGATGCTGTCCCTGGGGCAGTTAAATTTTTTTTACAAGGCTAACAGGTGAAAAAAAAAAAAAAAGTAAAATCCTTACAAAGGCTCATGGTCAGGCATGCATGTTACAAGACAAATACTGTATTTAAGAGAACCCGATCTAATAAATATTAGAATTTTTTTACAGTTTTCAAACCACTGCACAAGGACTTAAAGAAATTAAAGTATGATTGCAATAGTAGTCTTGTTAACAACCTCTAACCCAGCCAGAACTTTACAGCAGAAACAGTATCTTAGTTGATCAAATAATAGAGGCATTATAATAACTACCTATAACTAAGCCACAGAAGTAATTTAAATATAGATAACCAAAAAGTGAAAATTCTCCCAGTCAAGGTAAGTTCACTACGACTTTAAACTTAATTCTGAACATTTCCATAAAGGAATAGTAAACCTAAAAGCACAATTAGCAAAAATATCCAGAGGTAAAAACTCATGAGCCTTATAAAGCATCAATATCTAGTTCATCTTTGGATAAGCCTTATTTGCTGAAGAGTTTAAATCTCTCAAATATCTATGAACACTTATTTCATGCAGCTTCTGTACTCCACGTATTTTCTGATCGTTGCACCATTTAACATTTCTGGAAGTGCAATAACTTTGCAAAGCCAAAAGCCAGAAGAAACACTTGCATGGTAAAACTACATTTCCACTCAGTTACTGATAGCAATAAAATACAGAAAATAGAGCATCTCAGAATGCAGTGTAGTAATTATCTATGTCATCACTTGGTATTTTGTACTACATAACATCATACCGCCAGACAAGAATTCAGACAACTTTTTAAAAAGCCACAGGGGACTTCGTACTCTAAACAAGGCATTAAAGGTTTTGTATCCTAGAACAAGGCATTAAAGAAACCAGGACAAAACTCAACATTAAGACGTTAGTCCCATAAAATGGATTTTCAAACCTGAAAATTCTATTCCTGTTCCAATTTAAGCCATAGTTTTTAAAAAAGAGCCTTCAGGGATAGCGGAACAGGAACCCATCTGGTCAGATTATGGCAAAAATCTGAGAGCAGTTAATGGTTTTGACGTGGAAGTGGTCAGCACGTACTACTGCTATTGTCATTCATGAACGAATGCAGATACTTGTGAAATCCCTCCCTCTCTTCATTCCCATGAAAAATAATTAATACTGATTAAAATCATTACAAAAAACATCATTTTATTTTCATGCATCTAAGGTAAAACACAGAGTATTTGTATAAAGAGGTAGATTAAAAAAAAGAAAACAGATTCTCCATTCTTTGTCACTTTTATTCAGTAGTTTGTTTGTTTTTTTCCTTATTTTCTCTTTTTTGGTGCCACACATGGCAAGGAGTGATTACAGTCAACTGTTTATTAAAACATTTGTTGCAACACAGACCCCCTTTACCACTGACCCCAAACGGACCCATTTCATGTGCTTTATTTTGTTTTTTGTTTTTTTTTTTCTATACACCACCACCAAGGCTAGGTGGAGGGGGATGAAAGGGAAAAGGGGAGTCCAGGAGGCCAGAAGGAGGAGGAATGCTACAAGCCACAGCAAGAATGAGCTGTCTTTAATAAAAAAAGGGGGCCACGAATGATACAGTAATGAGGTTACACAATTAAATCCCATAGCATGATTGAAGGCTTTCCCTGTGTTTGACGTCATCACAATGGAAGGCATAAAAAGTGGAGTAAACCGATGTTGATACAGTCCAATCTAGTCCATTAGGCAAGATGGTGCAAGTAGTCATTTAAATTAAAAAGTGCCCTATCCTCACCTAAATGGCTAGCAGACATGGAGAAGAACGCCGTGACGGATCAACAGAGCTTTCTCCATGTAGCTATAAAAGTGTGTTGTCATATGGCACATTTTTAAACACTGGAAAGGGGTGCCATAATGGACCTCTCATTCTCTTTCGTTTACAGGTACAAATGCTAGATTCAACTATTTCAACTATGCAGGAAGTGGACTCTTCAGTTAGGAATGCCAACCCTAATTCATTTTGTCTTGAAATATATACAAGTTGTTTGTAGTAGCTACAGCAATGATGTTTTCCTTGGGATGCCAGGCCGTGTGTAGAATCTTCTTGTTGAAGTCTAGGCTGTCAACACTGATTTCATCCTTCTTTCGCTTACCGCTTGCGCATACTTTACGTGGCTTCAAAACGGTACGGGGTTTGTTGTTTTCCCGGGATGCCTCTAAGGTGATGTCTCGCTTTGTGTTTCTGTCAAACATTCTGAAGAAGTTGTTGTAAGATCCCGTCATGACGATGCTGCAGAGGGGGGAAGGAGGAAGAAAGTAACCGTAAGAAAGTAACCTCTCTTTTTACAAAACCTGAGGGTCACAACTAAGACCATGCCTTATTTCATAAGCAGAAAGCAGGCATCCTTGCCTGTGCCTTCTACAATCTGAAGTGAAACTAACGCATTCAAATGTTTCATAGATTATTTCTTTTATATAAGATGTCTTTTTCCTTAACTGGACCTTTTAAGGTACACACTCTGTTATCTAAGCAATTCAATTCAAGTATCATCATTCAAATTTGCTTCTTGTGCACACACGGGGAAGTGATCTAACAAAAGCCAAATACATTGGAATTTTTGCTGTGTAATTTCAGTTACAAGAACTTTAATACTAACTAACATATCAACTTTGTGATAATACCTTATAGGACATCCTTATTTTATATCATCTTTTCAGTAAGACAAATATATTTACAAGTTTTCCTGCCCTTCCTTTGCCTCAAAAAAATGCTAGGCAAAATAAATGTAGTGGATTAGGGTATTGGTAGTATTTCACCAGTTAAAGGTTGCAGAAAACCATCTCTAATCTTACTGCTTCGCCCATCTCTCCGGTTTAAGCAGCTGGAACATTTGATTCATATTTCATTCTGGCAAAGTGACAAAACTCAATTTTGAGTCAAATTCTACAACTCTGTAGCACACTAAGGCAATTCTCTATAATCCTATGCTACAGCTTCAAGGGTTAGGAACCACGATAGATACATTAAAGTCTGCTGAAGTACTAAAATATTATCCAAGCCAGCCCACAAATAAAACCAGACAGATATTCTGGTCATGCTTCAACTTGCCCATTTTAAGAATATCTTGGAAAGCTCTTAAGTGCACATAGAGAAAGATTAAACTTGCCTGTCTGATCCATTCCAACAGCATTCAAATTTGTCAAAAATGCAATCATTCTCATACAGTGAACAAAGTTTACTTCTGAGGTATTCATGCACCTGGAAAAAAATTAAACTGAATGAATACTGAACTCGCATACCTGTAAAGTAACCTTCAGAGATTCTGTTCCACAAGTAATTAAGTATCTGACAGTGCTTAGACCCTACCCACAGGAGCACATATAGCTCCCTCCTCTGACTGCATGGATAAAGAGCAAAATGAATAGATGCAAGAATTAACATTTTCTGCTCTACAGAGATTTCAAATGAATGCAAATAGCAGCAAGTCACTCTGGATGGGGAAAGTGACATCTCCCCAAAGTACTCAATTTTTCAGAATGCTTGCTCTCCCTGAGCAGTTCTCATACCCTCACTACTCTTTAGATATCTGAAAGGATTTATCAGACTTTGCTTCTTTCAAAAAATCATGCTTTTGTGGCTGATCTTCCTCCTGTGTATGATGATGAGGATCCCTTCACAACTTTTTTTTACAAAGGAAACACCACAGTAATTTTCAGTGCCAGCTAAAACCATTTTCTGCAAAGGAAATGTTTTACCTCCTATTTTCTCCAGGAAAGAACAGGAGAATAGAAAGCCAACTGAAGACTCTAAGAGAGATGTGCTACCTCATGGCTGAAGATTCCCTTTCCACATTTCCATTGTGTAAGAGGGAGGCTTTTTCATACCCAAACACCATTTTGGGTTCTGCAATCAGCCTGCAAATAGCAATACCCTTTAGCACTTGTGGGGAACCTAAAAATCTCAGTGATTCTTTGCTTTGGACATAGAGATCTATAGATACAAATTTAATCAAACTGCCACATCAAGACTATTAGTAGGACGTGGCATCCTTCAAGGTTTTAATTTCCAGCCAGCATCATCTTCACTGAATACCTGGTATGTTTCCACAGGTCTATTTTCCATATTTAAATCCCAGATCTTCACTGACAGGTAATCTCTAGTCATCATATATCGACCACTATGGCTAAATTTGACATCAGATATGGAAGAGATGATTTCAGAGAAAAACGATCTGTTGCTAGGGTCTTCTGGTTCTTCAAACACTGCATGAAAATAAGAAAGGCATTTCAAGAG
>BJBW01003573.1:121686-143484 GCA_004320125.1 Scolopax mira
CTGCACTAGTTATACAGTAACTTTCAATAAGAAAGCCTTGTAACAAAACTGCCATAATCTGAAATATAGAGTCTTCAGGTCTTAGGTCTATTCAATACACTACAGAAACCCAATACAAATACATACACACACTTCAGTGTTTGATAGATTCTTACAGAGCGCATGGTTTCATCTAACAGCAAGATCCCACCTCCACGAGGAGACAATAAACACGGGACAGAACTTACATTTTGAGTGTCTGTCACAGAGCGCTGACGCTCTCATGTCACACAGACGAATGGTTCCTTTACTGCTGCTGTAAACGAATGTGTTACAGCTGTTTGGGTGGAACTCTGCGGCCGTTATCACCTCGGTGAGCTCCTCCATGTTGGCAGGCTTAATATCTACAATATCTACAGGATGGCGTTAAGGAATTTTCTCCCCTTTTCATCACATTTTACACTTTCAATATATTCAGCAATGCTTCTTCCAACGACCAAAACATCTCTGAAATTGCCGAACAGAATTAAAATAAGCCAATAAAAGCAAAACAGTGCTTGAACTTTGGAAGCAGGGCAAGACTTCCATGCCAATCAAAAACTGGATAAAAGTTGATTTTAAGTTCCAAAATTTGTCTAGAAATCAAGACCATAATAGTGCATTCTGTATTCAGTTTGAAGTGAATTCTTAACAACAGCACAACCCTGCTTAATTTTTTGCTCCACTTCAGGGGTAATTAATTCTATATTAGATATGTGTCACCCAGGTGTTTTCACACAGAACTTTATTTTCCTTAAATTCTAATTATACATCTGCATTATAAAGGCGGCATGTGTGATTTCTGCTCAGGATCCTCCTGATTTGTCCATAAATCTCTACTCCCAGCAATGGGACTGAATAACTATTTCTGTGATCCTACTGCCTGTAACATCATAGATGCAGATGTGAGAGGGGCTGATGGTTAGGTTAGAAAGGAAAAAAGAAGATATATTATTAAAATAAAGATAGTGCTTTTGACTTGCTTCTTACTGCAAGCCAAGAAAATTTTCAGCAGGTAGTTCACTGGAATGCTGCCTTCCACAATTGCTCATCTCACTTCAAATCTTAAGCTTTTTTCTCCTTTGAGTTTTTTTTTCACCATACAAATGATGACTTCTCCTTGTATTGCTCATACTGAGCTACTTCTCCAGAAGCAAAAGCCCTTACAACTACCCAACTACCAAGGAGAAATAACCAAGAGATGGAGAAACACACTATACAAACAGCTTTTCATGAAAGGAAATAAAATCCAACAGTTTTGTTATAACCAAACTGTTCCCATCATACAAAACAATGCAAAAAAAAGATACTAAAACTTCTGTCTGTAATTTCTAGGTGCCACAGGTTAATCCGCAAGTCATCTGCAGATAAGTACGTTTCATAATCACTATTAATGGAGATGGAATTGATGTGATACGTGTGAGCATTGGCAAATATTCTTCGTGGACTAGCTTCAACCATGAGGTCCATGGGCCTGAATACTGGCACCTGCAAAATATAAAGCGATGGAAGTTTGAGATGCAGATATGCTACAGACACACTGGCAGTCATCATCATCATCATCACAGCCCTTCAACACACCAAACTGATTAAAATACACTTAATCCCGAGGTGTGATCATGAGGTATCTGCCAACTGGCATCACAGAAAATGTAAAGTTCATAATCTGACAGGGCAGCTACTGAGCCACAGGCTAATCTGTGTTCCAGGTGGGGAGGGAGAGGATAATTACTTGAATTTGGCTAATTCACAGAGACTGAACTACTCACCCGTAGTGTTGTAACTGTAGTAGGATCCCTATACCGTCCATCTTCTTCCTTTAAATTATAACCCTCTGGTCTTTTGTCCCTTTCACTGATTTTCCATAACTTTATTGTTTTATCTGAAATAAACCAGCCACAATTTAAAAACCAAAGCTCTAGCGAAGATACTAGTCTTCACAGTTGATGCACTTTTAATGTGAAGCCTTCCAACAAGACAAGACCACCTACGTGTACTTAAAAAGACAAAAATACTGCTTGGAGAAAACAAGACAAGACAAAAAGCATTAAAAATACCTCCTCCACAGTTTGTTCTTTTTATAAAAAGTTAGAGCAAGTTCCAGTTAGACTCAGGATTGTTATGAATGACTAATATAAGCTCTCACACTGTTAGTTATACACATACGAAGGTACTGAATGACAGTTTAGCTAAGACCCTGTGCTATAAAGCAACCAAATCCAAAACAACTAATATAGCTCCCCATGTTGTGGGGTTCTGTAGCCAGGGAAGCCAGAACAGCAGCAGAGTTACCTGCTTCCAGCCTTTTGAAAGTGGAGAGGATTAGACAAAATCCTAACAGCAAACCCATGCACCGTGCAAAATTAAGTCATTACTTACCATTTGTAGACAATAAAAACTGAGCAGCATTTTTCTGGGGTAACCACCTAATTTTGTTGATCTTCTCTTCGATTTCTAAACTTTTCAAGTAGTCAAACTCTGGTTCATGGCTTTGAAAGGTACTGTAAACATTGTATTCTCCCCTACTGTGAGACTGGGTTTTGTTCTAGAAAGAGAATTAAATGATTAAGATACATATACAATGTACAGGATGCTTTTCAAGGCTGCAGGCAGAAGCCAGAACTAGGTATTTATGCAGCAAGATATCTAGGGAGACTGCTAATAATTAGCATAAGAACAGGTTAAGACCTCTACACTCTATTGTTGCCTATGCCAGATTTGCCATGAGTATCCTTTGGTGTACAACTTGCCTTATGTTAAGGAGCCTGTAGAACAGATGAAATGAAGATCATCCCTTTTGCAATAACTTGATTAGAATTTCTATCATTTTGGCTAAGAAAGTATCAGAGAAGAAACAGTTATCGCAGCAGCTTTTGATTCCTGAAGTCTCCAGAAACTCTGCTCAGCCACATGAAAAATACCTTCAGCAAGTCCTCAGGTTAATTCTGAGCAGCTGAACTTACAAACTAACATTTTGCCTAACATTTCTAGGCATGATAAGTTTTATTTATTAAAAAAAAAAAACCCACTCAAAAGACTTCAGCATTCTCTCATCTTTAATTTTTCCATCTTTGTTTTTTAAGAACATTCCCCAAGAGAAATACACAGCCACACATACAGCAAATCTACTCTGTGGGTAAATTCGGCTGCCAGGCACACTGTGGGAATCCCACCTCGACATTTAGACAAGCAGCTCTGCTATTCTGGTTTATAATCTCCATGTTCTCCAAGACCACCTAAACTGCTTAAGCAGCTTTTTCTTCCTCATTCTGGAGATGAAGGGGAAAAAAAAAAAAAAGCTTAACACCTCTGGTGAATACATCTTTGACATTAAAAGTTACACCTGCAGTGAGCCTGTTCAGGATGGAACCAGGAAAACCTCCAAACTTGCATAATTCTTCTTTCTAAAAGCTGTGTTTTAGGCAGGGGCTTCCTAGCACTAATATTGCACTGCATGTGCTGAACCTTAAATTCCCTCCAATAGGTAAGGAGATAGAAAACTGGAACCCTGTCTGAAATAGCGCTCACTAGGTGTACTTGCAATTAATTCAAGCTTAATTTTGTGATATATTCCTGTTCCACCCACTTCAAGAGGTTGCACCATCAGATGCCTTTCCCGTGATACGTTCTTGAGTAGGGACTTTGCTCCTTCTTCCTCCTTCATGTCCATCCATTCACCTCATCCCTTAATACCTCACTAAAACACGCTTCTTGATATGATCCTTGCTAGCCCACATTTGTCACATTCCTTGCATCATTTTCTCTTGCTTCATACCCTTACATTAATGGCTGGCAGGAATTCTTACATTTTACAATAAGCTGTGAGGGAGGGAAAAACGGAAAAAGTACTTAGAAATAAAATCTGGCACTAGAATATTGTACCACACCTATCAATTATACTGGCCTTCCCACCCGAGAGAACGGAAGGAACTTTGTTCTAAGTTTCAATTAAATCTTAACAAGTTAAAAAGGGTCAGTCCCTACAACAGGCAACTTCTAAAGTCAAACTATTGTGCTTTAGGAAATGCTGGTGGTGGTTCAGGGAACTTTCCTTCAATTCCGAATCTACCTTAATGTTTGAGTCTTAAATATACTTCTTGTGTAGTCTAGTAAAACTCTACAGGACTAGAATAATATATAAAAACAGTAACACATGAAATCCATCATTGGCATAAAAGCAAAATTTAAACCAGACCATCTCACAGCACTCAGAAAAAAAAAAAAAGTATCAGAACAAGAAGAGGTGTTGGCCCAAGTACCTTATGTTAAATTCCAATTTAGGTAATTACAGGCTGCCCACGCAAATTCCTCCTCCAGTTTCAATTAGATACAGTATTCATTTCCTGCCTAAAACTTGTGCAATGGCACTTGCTTCTCCTTGCAGAAGGGCTGCCACATTCCATCCCAGAGGTGGCAGCCTTTGGCAGTGGGTCAAGCTACGGGAGCTTGTATAAATCTGTACAGAGCACTCATGTTTTAGAGTTTTTCTTCCTGTATGTATGGTCTGTAAAGCACCCTGGAATGCAGTGTGATAGAAGGTGCTACATAAACCCAACTAAAATGCTTAATTGTTTTTTTCATGCTCTTACATATAAAACTCACTCTAGACAGTCGTGCATATGGCATAACTATTAATGCATTAGAGAATCAAGTCCCTGTTGTTCATTTCCTAAACACCAAGGAGTCAAATTATGCCAGAACCAATTCCATGCAACTCAATCTGATAACGCAGATGATTCTCACTGTA
Organism: Scolopax mira; assembly: GCA_004320125.1. Classification (NCBI taxonomy): domain Eukaryota; kingdom Metazoa; phylum Chordata; class Aves; order Charadriiformes; family Scolopacidae; genus Scolopax; species Scolopax mira. Next base: position 126,452 of record BJBW01003573.1, read on the forward strand.
GCCAGACTCACAGATCATAAGGATGAGCCGTGGCTTATGCAGGAAAAACGTAAGTAGCCATTTAAAGATGAAGACAAGCAATTAGATATTTAAGCTTTAAGCTACATTAAAGGATCCTTGAAGGATACAAGCTAAAAACTCAGACTTTAGAAAAAATACACACAAAAAACCTCAAAGAAAACCACCACAAGAGTTAGTGCCGAAACTGCAGGAAGATGGCAGTGAGGACATTCCACAATGTTCATCTCAGACTCTGGCCAGAGAAATTTGGGCAGAGACCAGTCAGTCGGGAATACCCCACTAGATGGCACCCACTGACCACAGTCATTTCTTCATGAAGAGAATAGTGCACAGGAACTGCCCATGTACCAGCAGACAGCAACTTGGTCTGGGGAACTGTGGAATTCTTAAAGTTTAAGATTTTTAGAATTGTAATGGAAGGAAACACTAAGGAGAGCAGCAGCAGCATGGCTTTTCCAGGCAGTGAGATGACAGAATTGCTTTCTTATCCTCTCCCTGAAATAAATTCTAACCAAGTCAGCTTCTAACTATGGCCTAAGTTAAAAATCAAGCTCTCCATCTCAGCTCTCCTACTTTGAAGGTGGGAATAAAAGCTCTTTCCTGCCATTATAAGATTTGACTCTAGAATTCTGGAAAGACCAAAAGTTTAAACAAGTTTAAAATGAAAAAATAACCTTTGCTTCTATGATTCTATGATTTTAGCTTATTGCTAACAGGATGGAAAAGGCCATCTTAGGTCACAGTTACATACTCACTTAAGGGAAAACTTGTGTTTCCCAAACTACAGTCATCTCTAAAATAACCACAGCCAAGCAGTCATAGAACAACCAACTTAATCTTCCCTGAGGTTTTTTTATGCCTACCTCTTTTTTTTTTTTAATTTTAAACACTCTTTAGACCACAGCTCTAAGAGTATTAAAAGAAAAATTTATTTCAAGCAGCAAATTATTTATTCACTCTTAAATTTCATTATTTTAATAACTCATTACAAAGGCACGAACTTTGTGTGAAGTTTATGAAAGCATGCTCCTTTTCTTTAAAAAGGAGAACAAATAGGAAGAGAACATGCAATAAGCTTAGTTAGCACTCACCTCCTGCTCCTGTTGAAAGATGACAACTCTCCCTCCTTTGTCTCCTGTCGCTAACAACTCTCCAGAATGGTTAAATTCTACTGTAGAAATTATATCCGCTGCAGAGGAACAAAAATAAACCCCACAAGTTAATAATTCTTCTAAATATTAAGTAGCCAAAAAAGATATGATTTTAAATAAAAAAACAAAATGCATGCTTTGATTCAGTTTAAGTATACTTGTGTTATAAAATACAAGCAGGGATTTCTTAAAAAAAGATACAGAAGTACTATTTTAAGAGTATACAATTGAAAACCAGTAACTAGTTCACCGCCAGTTACAAGTTCAGTGCTGTGCACTAAACTGTTTCTAAAGGTTTTATATCATCACTTTGTAGAATTGTTTTTCTGTTCTGACTGCTGCTCTAGTATATTAGAGATGGATTTTCAGTATGTACTCTAATAGCAGAGACCATGTATATACATATTCCTACTTTATTTTGTCCATTCTTTCTGATAGAAGAGTTAGAGATAGTCATTACTCATAAGGTGTTTTTTTTTATAATTACAGACTCTGTACACATTTGAGAACTTAAGGGCAAAACGTATTAGGGTGGAGATGTTCAGACATCAGTGTCTAAGGAATGCTACAATGTAGAACAAAAACAGCTACAGAAAATTAGGAAATAAATTCAACAGACTGTTTCTAAAAAAAACCTGAGTGTCTCTTCTAGATGAGGAAGGTTTACATTACCATAAGTCTTTTTATATGGAGTGCTAACATTTAACTGTGACCATACTTTGACAAAAAACCCAGTCATGCCCAGTATCAAGTTGATCTGTTTACACAGCAAAAAGAGAAATGACAAATACAACTTACCCTCAAGCACACCCACTCGCTTTTTCAAACACACACATGCCCCTCATACTTTCAATTAGCAGAATCAGAAGCCAAACAACTCTTTGAATGCCAACTTCAAATTGAAATACAACTATATAAGTCAAATTTTCTGCAGAAGGAGGTACCTAAGGGTTTTTTTACATATGCAAGTCTTCAGGCTATTCGCTTTTACCTCAGTCTAACATAGACAAACAACATACCCTCCCTTTCTGTTGGATGGTTTCTTCTTTCTATTAATTAGAGTTAAAAAATGTCTGGTACCTGCTCTACAGACTGAAAGCAGCCACTAAGCAAAAGCTACTCAGTCTGGATTTCCACAGACACTATTGTGCAGCCTATCACGGAAGCCACCTTATCGACAGCAAAAGGGCTATTTCATTTTGAAGAAGTGAAACATGCAGGATTTTCCTCTTATTCATTTTAATACCAAAATGAAACTTACATCATCCTCGGGTTGTCCCAGACCCATGGGCGGTGGCCCCGAGGACATTGACAAGCTGTTCTCCACTAACTGCATTACACAGCAGCTACGAGATGCAGCCTATCTGCCCGAGAACTGCACAGACAGCCCAGGCAAGCAGGCCAAGCCCCGCTGCAAAATCCTCATCCAGAGGCAAAAGATGCAGAGTCAGACTCTTGGCAAAAACAAGAATGTACAGCCCAGTTGTGTTTTCTCATAGATGGCACAAACTGCCATATGACAAAGGAGAAACACAAGATTATCCATCTCCATCGACCTTCCCTGCCATCATTATCTGGCACTGCTGACACACAAACAGGCTGAAATGTCTCAAGAACACTGTGTTAAGGACATAAATATGATGTAAGCTTGTATGTAGATAAACCAGGATCCAGATCACACAGAGGAAAAACCCTGATTTCAGTGTACATAATTTTTTTTTTTCCTTTCCTGGAAGGTAACACTTACATTAGCTATTAATTAGCGTATTTGTGAACAAGATGAAGTGACTTATCTCACATCTGTAAGACTTAACACTGCATATCATTCAGATGAAAATAGAGCATTTAACATGTACCCTTCACAGGTGAACGGGGCATAAAAGTAACATCCAATTAATCAAATCCAGTATGTAGAGTGAAGTGCAAACCAAGCAATCTGATTTTGACTATTCCATACAATGCAAACCATGTTGCTGTAATCCTCTAAAAGTAGAAAAGCTTAAGGAAGTCATCAATTAATTGAAGAAAAACAAGGTAACTCACCTCTAATAGCAAGAAGGATACAGAATAATTACTATTTTGAAAAACATTGAGATTTAACATGCAAGTTAAGCCAGTCTTAAACCAGAGAAGACAATACAGTAAGTTCTTAGCAGATCTAAATGTGTGCGTGTACGTGGAAAGAAAACAGCAATGCACAATTTGCCTCAAAAATCTTATACATCCATCTAAGAATAGATGGATAAATTGATCATAGGACTTAATTGGTGAATGTTACTTAGAAGTTTTACAAGGTCAAAAGCCTTAAGCTTGAAGCCTTATGACTAGAACAGCCAGCAACACAGAAAAGCCAAAACTTAAGGGATAAACCCTCCATTTTCTTAGGTCGGTTGATGTAACCTATATTGTATTTAATAATTATACAAATCCCACATAGAGCAGAAAGCCAACCACTCCTCTGTAACAGTTCCAGTTCCAGTAACAGAACTTGCAAGATCATTCCAGCTCGACACAAGTGATCCCCAAACTGACACGAGTCCCACTTTGTTTCCAGGCTCAACCACACGAACCAACTCTTGGTACCACCATCCCACACCTCAGAAGTCCTGCAGCTCCGTCGGTGGTGAGAAGGTACTCCAAACTCTGACCAACCTACACGGAAGATCTTTTCAGGTATTTGGATCAATTTTAAATTAGAAACAAAATACATTCCTTAGCAGCAATTGCAAAAGAAAATTATTAATTAGGTTTTTTTAAACTCAAGATACAGCTATAGAATCTGATGTACCTTGGACTGTTCCCTTTCCAAGGACAAAACAAACGTACTAAATAAGTAGGCAAAAAAATGATTTCTGCTTAACTAGTCCCAAATCAGGGCTGAGATGCATATTTTACACAAAAATCAGTACTGGAGAGCAAAGCAACTAATTACACATTTTAAATCCATTAACTCACCGTTAAGAACATTGTATTCCCATACCTTGGTCAAAGAAAGAGACAGACATCAAGGCACTGGTGTTGAACTGGGCGGATTTAATAGTGTTTGAGAATTGACAGGGGAAGCATTTCATCTTCCGCAGTGCACTGATTCGCTTGTGTATTTTCATCTGTGTTAACACCCTCGTTGCCAAATAAAAATCAGTATTATCCTTTTCTTTTCAAACGGTAACTCTAATTCTTGTGGTAGTTACACGTAGGGTTATTTTAGTCCTTCAGCGCTGCAACGAGCAGAGGAGCATCTACAGAAGGCGCTGCCTCCTCCCTGTCTCCTCCCTTTTGTGCCTGCTATTTTTGCTGGAGTCTCTAGGTGGGAGTCTTGCAATCACAGCGGGCTGCTCTCACTGCCCAGAACCTTGTAAATAATGCTTTCTATATGCAAAGGGCACTAGGGAGGAATTCCCGAGGGAGAAGCAGATCTATAGGTGCTCTATTGTCACCAACAGCTTTTGGAAATACGATGCGATCTATTGTTTACCACTGAACTCATTTCGGTGCCTTCCTCTTCAAGCACCACTATCAGAGATAAATAACCACCAAAACCTTATCTGCCAACCATACCCCTCACAGGATACAGTTAAACAGTATTATCTGATAACACTCTGCTGCAGTTATCCCGGCCTCGAGCAACCAGGTTTCTCTCTCTTTCCCCCAAGCATCTTGAGATGTCTTTGACACCAAAACGAAATGTGACATTTCAAGTGCTGAGATTTTAAGACACTACAGGGCAACATCAAACACACACGGTGAAGACATCATTCTGACAACAGCAAAAATTAGGGCAGAAACATGCATCTCCATTCCTGTATTGCACCTGTAATAATTACTGAGTTCTTCCTTTTGCACAGCTTGCAACAGACAGCTCAGGGGCTGCAGAGCATTTACAAGTATTTGTTTAAAATGACTTTGCACAAATATATACACTTGTCCTTTAATTCCACTTAAATACCTCTTCATAAACAATTACTGTTTAGACTGCAGAAACACTCCTGAGATTATGGAATACTTCCAGATAATGTTTTTCAGTCATCTGAAAGCAAAGGGGGGATATGAAAACCCAAACCCACGCCCAGAAAAATCACCTTCGCAACCTGAAGTCCTTTGGCTGTCACTGCACATGGACATCACCAAGGGAAAACGTTTTGGAGGAGGTTGAGCAAAACACTACAAATCAAACACAAAACTATTGTACAGTTGTATCTCTGCCTCAAAGAGACAAACCACACCACAGCCAAACCAAGCTGTGATAGTAAAAATGCCACCAAACTCTCAGGAGAGGTTTGTGGTCCCTGCTCTATCAGCACAGGCCACCGGGGCAGAACCTGCTGTCCCAGGAGTCCCCAAACCTCCAGAAAATTCTCCCACATACAGCAGCTACCACCCAGTTTCTTGCAACTGCTGTCAGGTTGCCTTTTCTTCTGCACATGATCTTTATTTTTCACAACCTGCTCTAAGCTTTTTGTGTATTGTTTCAACAATCCACCTTCACTTTAAGTGCTCCAATAGAAATCAAAACCACCACAAGGGCCAGATACTTATGTTCACTAGATTCAAGTAAGACAGGTTTTTCCCAGGGTAGACATGGAGACAGGAACCTGAAGAACCAAAGGAATCAAAACAAGGTGTCCAGCTTTGACAGAAAATGGGACAGGGGAGAAGGGAAACATATTTATCTCAAAGTTTTGATGATGCTTCAAGTAACATGTTCACAGTTCACCAGGTGAAAAGGGTACGCACCACAAGCTCCCAAGCAATTCTTAACCAGAGGCCACTGGTTCACTAGCACAGCTACTCAACTCAAACCTCACTTGTTTCCTAGTCGTCTTCTGAAGAAAACAATCACCATTTCCAAATTTTTAGCCAATATTTATTACACCAACTTTTTCTATTTTGAGTAGTTCACCCATCATGTCAGGGAGGATTCAGATGATTTGAAAAACTGAGGCCCTGGGCCAGTGCACTTAGGAGAGATGAGCAGTTCAAATGAAATTAAGCAGATTATGCATCTATCCTTGAACAGCGTGAAGGAATCTGACACATCTCAAATACCTTATCCTCCTTTAAAAGAAAGCAATGTTTGAAATAACAAAACCTCAGTGACCGATAGTAAAAAACATTTTCACCTTAGGGGCCTTCCACACTTTTCAGTGAATCCTGAACAAGAACCACACGTGCATTATCATGAGGAAGTTTTCTGAAATATTCAAGGCAGGCTTGTGCTGAAGTTTTACCACTGTCGACAAGTCTCTGGAATAAGTTTTATCAATCCAAACAAGACCAAATAAAAGCTGTAATCCGATTACTTCGTTCCAGAAGGCCCATTATGAACCTGAAAAGCAATTCTGTATTAAATTTGTTTCCAATAATAGAATAAAAGGTATTTTATTAGTACAGAAGAGGCTATCTATTTTAATGTACCATGAACTTTATATAAACTCTGCTTATAAAACATGCTTGGTAGGCAAAACATGTCACCTACTGTACAGCGGCAAGTCAATCATGGCTGTGAACAAAGAGAGTCTTTATTTCACCAGACCTAAAAGGTTTCTGTGCAAATTTTTGGAATCACGTTGATCTGCTGCCTAAGCAGAGAGCAAGTAAATCAGTCTGTTTACACAAGTGGAGCAACCTCCTGATGTTTCCAAGGACTGAACAAAGAATTGTAGTATTTAAAAAGCATTTTGGTCCTTCTTCATTGTTTATACACCTTCCCAGTGGCTCAAAACACCATTTCTGGAATTTTCCAAGGGAGGAATTAAAAAAAAAATCTTGTCCATAATGTAGAGCAGATTACTTACAGGTTGTAATTCTATCCTAAGGAGTAAAAAGACAATTCAGTGACCAAATGTGGAACCTACTTCCTCACTTTGCTAACTTTTAAGTACAGAGGAAGCTATTTTGATCAAACTAAACATCAAGTGATCATACCAGCGATACTTCAGAAACTGTCTGGAACAGGAAACATCAAGAAACCAATGTCTAGGATTACTACTAAAATCCAAAGAAGCTCAAAAAACCTCAAAATGAGGAAGCAGCACAGGAATGGATCAACATAATAAGGCATAAAGACCAAAATATTTTAATTCAACACACAGTTACTGAATATACCTGAGTCCTTCTTCCTCGATTATCTCAAAAGATAAAGTCAACATGCTCAAAACTGAGCAAGAACATCTGTCCAGAACTTGCAGTGTCTGGAAATCACTTGTGAATTATTTGGTCCTCTCTAATCCAGGGTGAAGCAAAACCTTCCTGCCTCAGAGCACCAAACAGATGCAACTTTGAAAAACTCAAACTCATGTCACAGCTAGTGACAGAAAACTGTGACTTTTTATTGGACTTTCTTGTTTCCAGTAATGATTTTGGTTTGGAGTTATATGTACTTCATTGTTGTGGATAAAAAAATAACCAAAAACACCAGGGAGAAAACAAAAGCTCCTCCAAGGCTTTGAGTATTTTAATGCCCTCCGAATGCCTGAGTCATCCCCACATCACCCCATTGTTTGCATGATTTTGATCTACCACACTTATAAAGAGACCTAATATATTGTGTATGAAGTCTCTGGAGCTAGATAGTAAAGAGTTCATCTCAAAGGCTGTTTAAATAAGATTAAGGAAGAGTGACTATAAATGTGTTTGCAGAGAAGAGAGCTCCCACCACAGGACACAAATATATGCACCAGAGAAACAAGGGAGCAAAACGGCAGGCAGCATTTAGTACTGATGGTAGAAAACACCCTCTGCATTCCAGCCTCATCCCTAATTTATGTATGTAGGGAGGGGGAAGGGAACACAAGGATTGTATACTTTAAAGTTACCATGACCAGTTTTACTATTGACTTCATTTCCCTTTTCTTCATTCACTTTCAAGAGTGATTCTCTGCATTCATTCCCTCTCTCCAAAGTGACCAGGCAACACAACCAAAGGCAGCTGGGCTAAGGCATTCCTACTGTTCAATTGACTTCTCAAGAGTCATTCCAGAAGGCCTTTAAATACATCTCTTCTGTACTAGGAGAGGGCATTAAAAATATATTAATTCCTCAGAAATATGGGAACGGGATGAACTACATGCAACACAGAAAGGGGTTATCCTTGTGGCAAAAATTCTCCTTGTTCTCTCCAAAGTACCAGCCCTGAGATATCGCTGCAGACAAAGAGCACACACAGCTCCTTCGCAGGGAGGGCAGTGGAATTTGTGTGATGGTAGCCACAGTCACACTGCTGCTGGCCCTACCCGCGGTGGAGCACAAACACACAGAGCCCGAGATGCAGCTCAAGCAGCAGACAGGAATTACACTGGTTTTGTTGGCTTCTGCAAACGGGGGAAGTCTCCACAGAGGGGGAAAGATTTACAGAGCCTTCTCCAGCACCCACATCATTCCGAGTGCTCCAGGCCCCGAGATGCTGAAAATAGAAAACATGATCATCATGACCTCGTCATTTTCCCCATTGATTTGGGAAGCATTCATTCCTGTCTGGTACACATGGATTTAAGTGTTGAGACTCTCCCAGTCCTATTTACATGTATCTATGTGTAATGTACACACACAAGATACCAGTCTCCAAATAGCAAATACATTTAGTACTTCACACCTAGAAATCACTGTATAAACTACTCCCTGCAAATAAAATAACAAATATAAGCCTTCTCAAGCACTGTTAAAACCCCATACTTTCCCTCTATTTCTTGGGCTTTCCTATATTCCCATTTCTTTTCTTTTATTCATTCATTCTGCTGCCCTTCTCTCTTCAACTTTGCTGATCTTTGAGGACAAATACCACATTCTAGAACAGGCAAGTCCTAATTCAACTTTGGATTTGAAAGCCTGGGTGACTTACTCATTATTATTATTACACATTTTATTTTTAACTTCCTATTCAGTTCCCTAAAATAAAGCTTGGATCTCTCTTGATAAAGCTTTCCCCCGTAGCTTCCTAAGTCACATTAACAGGACTGATGCCCGCCTCGCAGCTCTGATACAGTTCCCTGTGGGCTCTACTCTTCAGCAGCAAAGCCTGGCTCACACATTGTCCTGAACTACGCCACATCCTTCTGAGATTCCTTTTGATGCTGTCACATCAACATTTGTGTGACAGCAAGAACTCTGTTATCACCAGCCTTCAGCAGCAGGAGCTTGAATTCAGTCATTTTTTAAAATGGAAGCAGGAACAATACTCATTAAAGGAAGGAACCATAACTGTAAGACAACTATTTCATAGGATAGACATGTATTGGATGGTTTAGAATTTACAGGCACATTAATAACATGTTTTTAGATAGTCCAGAGATAGTGCAACTTAAGTACTAAGCTCAAAACAATGTTATTCTGTGATCTTATAAATTTATGCAAGCAACTAGTTTCGTTAAGCCTCAGGACTTCTTAGAAAACACAAGAGTTACTGGGCAGCAAACTTCCATTCCCTCCCACCGAAATAATACAGTGATACCAGCCTTAATCTTGTCGCCACTGCTTTTATGCAAGGTTAGTAATTCTCCTGAATAGTTTTACTAGGCTCAGTGCTCAGAGAAGGTACCCCAAATCCATCCACCCTGCACCACGAAGCTGCTGCTGTCTGCAAAGCAGAGAACCGAACAGGAATAAAGATGACTTTCAAGGCCCTTTACAAGTTAAATAATAACAAATATGCAGTATTTTACCAAGGTAACAGTAAAGCAGGGAACAGAATAATCATTTACCAAAATACAGCGTTACTCATCTGGAACAGCAACTCCTCAGACATTCAGAAATCTTTAAGTGATCTTAAGTTAACCTTCATATCAAAGCAACTTCCTCATTTAAGCACAATTCATAGAAAGCACACTCTGTGTTCAATTGTTCAATTTTAAAATTTAAATTGTGTAAGGAGCAACATACTAAACATTTTAATTCCTGCATTTGGTAAACAATTGCTGGGCCTCACTGGGCAACCACTGTTCTGGGCCAAGGTTAGTGTAAGCCTTACCATCTCTACTCAGGTCAAGTTCCCACCATCATATTTATCACCAGTGTCCCCTGTGGCCAATGAAGCAGCGTGCTAAAACAGCAGCAACTTTCAGAAGTAGCAGAAATCACCACCTTCAGCAGACATTACCATCACCTCAAACTTCTGAGAGTGATCCTGACCAAAATTCAGAGGTTCATTTAGCGGTTTGGTGTTTGCTAATCTAACCAGGTTTGGCAGGACTGAAAGTGTTGCGTTATATGAGCAAATCTGCCAGGGGGGAAGCGGGGTAAGGAACACACTCAGGAGCAATCACATCTCCAGATAGCACAATTGTGTTTGCAAAAGGCCATTAAGCCCACAACCAAAACACCAATTAACTGCATTTCTGTCTATAGGGACACAAGTCTCAACAAGCTTAAGCTTACACCAGATCCCCAACCAAGGGCAGAGTTTGGTATCTCTAGAGGAGAAAGGAAATGGATTTAAATGAAATGGATTTAAACCTCAGACCACTGGCTTCCTGTCACCATCTATAGTAGGAAGTTCAGTGTCTCCAGTATACATGGCTCCAAGAGAGCTGTGGTGGACACAGCAAACAGAGGTGACAAACAGCAGCGAGTCTAAGCACTCTGAAAGAGATGTGCCATGCACTACTGGGAACTCATGCTTCCTACCACTTAAAATGACACAAAATTGCTTTCGAGTTTCATCTTTGTAAAAGGAGTTAAAGCATTCACATTAAAAAGTAGCATGAGCTTTGGAAAAGAATTTTTACACCTTAAATTGATTTAAAACTGTGATCCACTGTGGAATTGGAAGCAACACTTGTACCACAATTACTGTAACCACCAGGCTATACCTGACTGTAGAGGTTTTATTTCTATATTCTGTAATTCCTTTTACACAAACTTCATACATTCGCTGAAAACAATTTTGAACTGGTGCCTTGAAACTACTTCATCTGATGAGACAATAGTTTGGGGTTTGTTTTTTTTAACCTCAATTTAGTTATTAATACAGCGCTTCAAAAATTACTACAAAAAATCCTCTCACATTAAACTCATAACAGCAGCAGCGAGAGGAAAGTTCTCTCCATATAAACAAACACAAAGCTGTTTGGTTTCTGCATAAAAACCATTAACCCTCATCACCCTGATTAATTACTTTCTATTTTTAAACCTTAAGACAAGACACTACTGCAGTTCCTTTCAGATCACGTGCATGGGAAACCAAAAGGCAAATTCCTCCTTCCCCCAGGTGAAAGAATAAATTGACCAGAGCTGTACCTTAGTTCCCAACGAGCTGCAAACCAGAGCTCCCAGCACCTGCCTGGGAGAGCAGAGTGAGGAGAGGTCTGATCACGTTCCGAGAAGTGGAAAACTAAATACATTTACAACAGGCCAGTCGAGATGCAAACACCACAAAAAAACTACAGCTGACTTTGGCTGCCCACACTCAGGCGCTGCATATTTAACGAATGCGGTTAATTTAGCTGCAGCAGGAGTTGATGTACAAACCACACCACGCAGAGGAACCAGGGAAATGTTAATTGTAGCCCTGTTGGTGGAGGCTCCAAGTCCTCTGGGAGCTGCCATCACCCACATATTACAAGAGCCTCCGAGGGTGTATTTTACACATGCTCCTGAGCTGAACTATCCTATGAGCCTTCCCATCCTGGAATTGAAGAGGAGGTGGAGGGTGGGGAAGCTTCTTACAGACCCCTACAACTCTGGAAGACCATCATGATCCAGATAATTCAATGAGCAGGTTACTGCAAAGCCGAGACATGACCAGTTCAAAACAGAGCCATTTTTCAACACAGCACAAGCTAGACCTGCCTGAAAAATACCTCAAACTCAATAAAAAGGGATTATTTAATACCTGAAAGGATTCCCTTGAGTTTCTTAAAGGCATCCTCTGCCTCAAAACTGCAAATATCTTTGTTCTGGACTTAGGCCTCTAAATTCTAACTTGAGGAACAAACCTGGGCAGGAAAGCAACAACTAAGATAATTCCTCTCTTCAGGTCTTCATTATGCAGATTTAGAGTTTATTCCCTGAAGAATACCTAAAAGAATCTATTCAAACAGACGGATTTCTACCTTATTTTCTTAGTACCACAAGCATATTTAGAAAGATTAACAGATATGCATACATACACAGGGAACTTTTTACTAAGGAAAAAAGCAAATGATGAGCATTTAGTCTAAGTCTCTTAATACACATGCTTCTCCAAACTCAAGTATTCCTTAAAACATGACAGGAAGTGCCTATTTGCTTTTCCTATTCACACTAATTCAGGTCTATTGTTGGCTGAAACAAAGGTCTTTCAACCTGCATCACCCGTTCCCAGGACATTTGACACCAGTTTATTAATATCATAAACATAAGAGGCATAAGTGGCAGAAATCCAGACCCACTCCTGGTACCCATCTTAAATAACCTTAGAAAGGCGGGTGAATAATCTCACAGGTTGTAGAACTACAACATTTATTCACAACTAGGAACAAGCAGTTAAAGGTCACAGCTTCTCCTTCAGCCTGTTCTTTGCTGTCATTGCAATACTACAGAATTTTAAAAAATAAAAAATCAAAAAAAGATTAAGTCTGTCCACAAGCTTTCCTCCTGCCAACCAACATTCAGCTGCTCAGAGCTTCCACCCTGTGAGGCTTAAATCTATTTTCAGGTGGGAAAAAGGGAAGAGTATCCCTCCTCCTGAGGATGTGTCACACCTGGTCTTGCATCAATTCCTTTTTGATTGCAATAAAAGCCCCTCTTCACTGAAGGTTAGGATTACCCAAAAAAGAGATTGTGAGCCTAAGTTTCCATCCTCTGGATAACATCACCTTCAGAGGCTACACACCCCTCAAGAAAGTGGCTACCTATCACTCCACCAGGAAGGATGGTTTTGATGTGAAAAACCCACACGGACTTATGAGGTCTTCCTGGACAAAGGTGACAGAGGGTTAAGTTATATTTGTATTGTCTAGAATTTAGTTGGGAGTTACTCATCACTTTTGTCCTCTGTACAATCACATACAGATCATGCATATCTAATTACAGGGGCACAAAATTAACTCTAGCAGGACCAACTGCATGCCCACAATTGCTTCCTGTAAGGTCCCTTCAGGTGCTCCTGAATGTTCTGTCACTATCACTCACAAAACTCAGGGACTGACTGAGCAATATAAGGAGAACTGAGGCAAACAGGCTTATAAATAACAGATTTGATTATTTCTGCTCCAACACAGAATTTGTCTAGCTTTAATACTTTGGTACATGACTTGTTCCAATATATTTTCTGCCTGCAGAGCTTTATTTTACAACATACCATTAATAAAGCTACAGCAAAACTGTTTCTGCATATCTAATTTCCAAGAAAGTAACATCTCAATTTTAGCACTGCTGAGGACAAAAATTCAGGTTTGCTGATTTTCCAGAGTAAGGTTTTGGCTGGAGCAGAGAAACTAAATAGCCTGTATGGAGAGGAGAACAGCACTGCCACTTCTGACCTCTCTGCAACCTCTCCCCCTGACCTGTGGGTGAAGGACATCTCATTGACCATCTGCAGAGCCAAGATTCAGGAGCCCAGAACTTCATCTCCAGCTGCTGCTCTCCAGAAAACCTGTATTTTAGAGTTCAGTTCCAGTACTGCACACTCACAAGGCTCTTTCAGAATGTATACAAAATGCTTACAGAAGTGCTCCATAACTCTCCTAAGACATGAAATTCCACTAATACACACTATGCGATTCCCCAAAAAGCATTAAAAGAATACGACGAAGTTTTATTCAAGCTTTATTTCTTCTCACTGTGATAAACATGTTAGAAACATCTCTATCTTCCAAAAACGGGCTAATTACCCCTCAGTAGCAGACATGCTTTGCTATATTACCTAGTTGGTTTATTTATACTTCCTTTTTTTTTTAGGCAACTGCTCTCAATATGCCTAGAAGGAATGAAAAAAAGAATATTCTTTAAAAAGTCTCATCAAGCTCAGAAATACCACCAAGGCCTTCAAAAAGAAAGTGTCAGTAGTTAAGCTGTTCTTCCCAATAAGTTATACCCAGTTAATAGCACAAAGTCACTGCCTCATATGGGTATGGGGGCTCATTTCCATTCCAGACCCATGTGCAACCCCCACCCACAAATTTTAGGTGCTCCTTCACCAAAGGTGATTTTAGACACTAAGAAAAAAAAGTCATTTAAGGCTGTGGGCAGCCAAGGTCTCGAGGATCTGCTTCTGAGACTCTACAATTGCCACAGAGGAAGGGTTTTTAGATAAACTTTTAACAGGAGTAATAGGTAGAGTTGAAAGATTTGCATTTGGAGAACACACTAACAAGGTCCCAAGGCCCTGCCAGCCCCATTCTGTGACACGGTCCCCGCTCTGTTGTGACAGCTGATAAACACATTCACTCGATAACCAGGGGCCGAGAGGGACACTGAGGAGTCTCCACTCCGAGCACGCGTCTCACAAATGCCAAAGTTATTTTCATGCTCTTCGATTCCCTTTGAAAAGGGATTTCTGCTTTGTTGAGAAAACATTTAACAGCAACAGGACTAGCAGAAAATCAGCCCTGTGAACCAGGCAAATCACAGAAGTACTTACTCACTTCTTCTAATTCACAGAATGTTTACAAGCTTCTCCAACAAATTACCTTACTCAAGACAGCTTATACCAATTATCTACAGATCTGCACAGAAGGTGCCCCTGTGTTACTTAGTCGAGAGGCTGCTCAGCTACATAGCACTGAAAAACCTGCACACTGAAATGAGCTGTGGATTAATTCACACAACCAATCAGTTACCAGCCAAATATCCAATCAGTAAAAATTTTAAAAAGATACTTTCCTTTGGTCCTCTGTTCATTGGAAGAATAAAGCATTTCAAGTTGTATTTGCTTGAACCATTACCCAATAGCTTTTATTAAAAAACAAAGAAAGCTTCAGTACTAACAGAAAAACATACCTGCTTCTGCTTAGATTTGTTCATTTTTATTACACACCCCCTTGCCCCCATGCTGAAGTCAGGTGATTCACAAGTCCTTGAAATTAATTTGAATCATTAAGTATTCATTTTGCAGTTCCTGCTGTCAGCCCTCACCCCCATAGAAACATTCCTCACATCACCATAGTGTCTCCCCCGAAGTACACGCCAAGAACATGGGCTAAATAGTCCCCTCGGAAGATCTTACTTTAGATCTTTTCAGGGGTTGTTTGTGTTCCCAAGTAGTACAGAGCTATTTATGGAAAAATCTCTGCTGGAATCACAGCCAGAATTTCAATAGGCTGCAGAGCACAGAAAAGCCAGTGGTTGGTTTTCTGTTTGCAAATAACAATATATTTGGAAATAACATACTGTGCTATTGTTTTGTATGTACATAACAAAAGCCTGTAGGCACTGCCTTTCTTGTCACCCAGAACACTACAGACTGAGAGCGCTGCAATAGCTGGATTTTCTCTTTTTGCTGAAGCCATTCCAAAACATACACTGCAAGTTAAAAATCAGCCACAGCGTTTCAGAAAAATACCATAGTTTGGCAATACTTTTCAAAATCAGCTACCAGAATTCTGTGACTTGATGCAAGTTTCTGCTGCAGATACAAAAACCAACTCCCAGGAACTATCGTGCTGTTTGAGACTCTTCTCCTACATTCTTTGACCAAAGCTTTTATGTCGGACACAAAAGCTAAGGCCAAATATTTCTAAGGCTTTTAAGTCTTTGCATGTAGAATCCAAGAGCCCTCAGACAAGGTGTAAATTGCCTCCTTCTAAGGCAGGAAAATGAAAGGAAAAACGCCTGTACCTGCCATAAGGACAGGGAGGAAGAGGAGGAGGGAGGCAGGCTCATGGGCTGGATTTCAAGGCAGCTCGCCGCCTGTGAAGGTCACAAGTACAACTGAAGTTTCCAGCAGAGATGAAGACACAATTCTCACTACTAAGTGACCACAGAATAAAAATCTCTGACAACTTCACTCATTGTAACCATTCACTCCTTTATCAGTTCATTTTAGTATTTAATGCATTTTTTTTTTTACTGGCACTTGGAACCTGAAAAAATAGGCTTCCCTTTACCACTTGCCACCTCTTTCCCCTCCTCCCCCTCCACTTGGCAAGTATTTCCCTGTGTTTCTATTCTGGCCCAAGCCTACATGCCTCAGCTTCTTTAAAAAAAAATAAATTATTAAACAGAGGCCAAGACAAGTTTCTGGCCTGCACTTTGAGAGATTCTTAACACTCACTTCTCTACGTGATGCAAAATGGAATCTACAAATCCTGACACGTCTGTAAGGCAGTCACTTGTATTTATAACACGTCTTAAAACATGTACGTTCTACTAATCTGAGCAAAATACTGACCTTTATTTTTAAGTTAATTATTTTTACATCTCTCACCTTCTCTATCTATAAACTAGATTTTTTTTTTTTCATTAATTTTGGGAGAGTTGTTTAATAGCTGAAAACAAGATAGAGGGCATTTCGTACAATTACTTTTCTGCAGGAATCTCGGTGTTCCTTGCAACTACCTGGGAATTTTTGGAGCGTCATTTTGGGAAACAGGTACAGGAGCCCCACGGATGGGGAAACAAAGCACACACAGGTTAAAGTGACTTAGTCACCTTCCAGATTAATCACAATCACAGAATGATATGGGGTTGGAAGGGACCTAGAGATCATCTCTCATCCAACCCTCTGCCAGAGCAGGGCCACCCAGAGCAGGTCCCACAGGAACGTGTCCATGGGGGTTTGGATGTCTCCAGAGAAGGAGACCCCACCACCTCTCTGGGCAGCCTCTGCCAGGGCTCTGCCACCCTCACAGCAAAGAACTTCCTCCTCATGTTTAGGTGGAACTCCTTATGTTCACATTTGTGCCCATTTCCTGTCCCTGGGCACCACTGAGAAAAGCCTGGCCCCAT
>BJBW01003573.1:145230-157164 GCA_004320125.1 Scolopax mira
TCTCAGCCCCCCCTCCCAGCAGAGGGGCTCCAGCCCTCAGATCATGAAAAGGCAGAGGCTGAGCACGTTGCTCACAGCACCATAGTTTCAAACGTTGCCTTAAAACCATTATCATCTCTCCAACATGTATCTTTGAGAATCATTATACATTTATAAGAGATGAAGCTCCAGATTTATTTAGTATCTTGTCTGCTGGACCAATTTACTTTAAAATTTTAAGTTCTTTGAAAAAATAAAAATAAGGCTTTCAAACTATGACTGCATTTATAAGCACTATACACAAACACACAGAGGTCCTAACTTCTGCCCATCATCTTCTAATCTTCTCCCAACAGCAGAGGGGCCAGTTACAATCACTGCTTTTAACAATCAAAGAATGGTCCCTGGAAAACCTTTTATATTCATCAGGGAAAAACAAAAATAAAGGTACTAGCATTTAACAAACAAGAATATATTATAAATTATTACAGACTTTAAATAAATAGCTATAGTCTGAAGTCGCAATTACCTTAACTGTTCCTGAATACATGCAATTATCTTCTCTCAACTCTCAAAACCAAGGTGCCAACTGTGTTAGTTCAGAGATCACATTATTCCCAGAGCATTTATTTAAAAACTGCAATTTAAAATGCAAAGAGAAACATTTCCACACAAAATGCATTCTGTATACCTGGGAAATCGATTTTTCTTACAATACAACTCTTTCAAACCCTCTTTTCCTGGCCCTAAAATTTCCTTCCAAAATTAGATGCAAGCGACACTGCCCGAAGGGCTTAACATGTGACCTAAATATGCTGGTTTTCTTAATGGTGCTATCACTTGTGGATGGCCAAGAGGAAAATACACTCTTATAAAGAATGGCTGACCAAATTAATAACTTCTCCTCCAGTGCTTAACAAAAGCCTAAGTTAGAGGAGAGAAGCTTTTTCTGTTTCTGGAGCCGACTTACAGTCATGCACAGAAGCCTCAAATAATTATTTTCAGTAATATTAGCACCTCACAAGTAGCAGCACCTTCCCTGATGTCTCATAGCCAGCATCTTTGTTTTAAAGACAGATTTAACGACCCAAAACCTTCCAGTCTCAGCAGAAAACAAGGCAAACCCACCGACAGAAACACTCCCTGCAGCCCAGAACAACCTCCTGAAGCAGCTCTGTTTGGGGAGCCAGAAAGGAGCAAGGGTATAGTCAATAGTAGAGGAAGTCCCACTCTATAAAATCATTAATGAGTGCACACACACACAAAATATCAATATTTTACCTCTTTGGGCAAGGCACCTTTTTAGGTTTCCCCCATTTTCACAAAGGCTCATGGAACAGCATAAAAGAGAGACGAGATCCTTTATTTCCAGCTTACTTGTATCCTAACCCTACAAAACCAGCATTTAGCTCACACATGCTTTAGGAGCTTAACTGAGCTATAAAGCAATAAAACAAAGCTGTAATTACATACATCCCACTCAAGTTTAAAATCTAGAAAACTCTCTAGATGGAGTTATTTTGACTCTAAGACCTACTGCTGCTTCGTGAAAGAGATTATTCCAAGCAAGTTCAGATTAAGGATAGTACTTCTGTATTTCTCTCCTTTTATATTCATAGAAACATGTAACTGTTGTCTCTTCACAACAGAGGTGCCTTCCTCTGCCAGGGCTTTTCAGTTATTTCAATCATTTTCATTTCAGTCATTTCTTTGAAAGGGTAAACCTCTGTTTTGCCCAATTACCCAACACTGACGTTCTGCAAAACTTTCTGCTCCATACTGAAAATACTGTAGACAAGAGTTATGGGACTGCAGATTATAGAGCCCTGAAAACATGAAAAAAAGGTCTGGAAAATACCATTAAGGCAGTTACAAAAGCATCTTATCCTCATGAAATCACTTTGGGAGCACAGTGTTTCCTGAAGAGAAAGAAAAAACCCATCTTTGGTTGGTACCATCAGTAATTGCTGATTTTAGCAGAGGAGCAGCCGTACACGGCAGATTTAATTGTACACACACACAAACAGCATCTAAACCAAAGGAGGCTTAATGCTCCAGCATCTAAACTCAAGACAATGCATTAGTTTAGGTCAAGTCAAAACCCCAAACAAGGGATCAGTTTTTCAAATCATATTAACAGCGGTAAGAGAAGATTACCATTTGTCAGATTATCTTTTTAAAGTGCTTTACAGTAAAGCAATCAGTACATAATCCATCTTCCAATTAAGTGCTGTTCTTTCCTACAACAACTTCCAAGAAACTAACCCGTACTGATCTTAACACAGCTCGTTTCCTGACAGAGCTGGCAACGACACTGAACAAAGCTCATTTCCACCTACTGCTTGTGTGGACACCAAAGGAAGAAAACCTATTCCATGTGCACTAGTTTTGCTGCAGAAAAACATCCGAAAGATTGTTTATTAATGAAATATTAACCATTCTATGATTCCAAGACCCTCAGCAACACAGGGTCTGTGTCAAGCACTGGTGCACCCATAGCAAAACCTCAGCTCTTTTATCAGGCCAGTATTTTTGCAGCCTCCCGAGGTCACTGTCACAGTATCAATATTAGATATATTCCATCACTGGCCTTCAGATAGCACAAGTTCAAAGTATGTATCTTGAAGAGCAAAGGTTAAAAGTCCTTTTTATCAGTTGATTTTATCATTTGTAGTAGCACTTGGAGATCAGGTCCTGTGTTGACTGAACATCGAGTCCTATAAAGGGACCAACCCTCTTCCAGAGTTCATCAGGTTCCTTTGAGCTCCTCGATCCCTCTCCACATTGAGCTGGCACAAGCCGAGCGCTGAGAACCAGATCAGGGCTCAATTCAGTGAAAAATAATCCAGTCCAACCCCACAATTTTAAGGGTTTTTCAGCTGGATCAGCTCCCCAGACGAGTTCATTGTGCAGTTACACAAACCCCTGTGCCAGCAAGGCGGGAAGGAGTGCCTCTTCAAGCAGAAACACTGCCAAACATGTAGCCGTGGCCTAAATAGGCAAGTCAGAGGAGAACAGAAAGAAGAAAAAAAAGAAAACGAAAAAAGGCAGAGAGTGCAGCGAGGAACACCCAGCTCTTAACTCTTACTTCAGCATTGCACCCACTAGGAGCTTTATTCTGCTCCTTAGTTCTCCCACAACACCTTCTGTGAAGCTATAGCTACCACGGAAATCCATTTCTGGGGTAGAAACACCCAAACCAGAATCATTTCAGTAGCACCTTTAAAATTAAAAGCTATGAAGTTTCACTGAGCTGATGAAGAGCTATAATCCAGCAGCATCACCCTGACAGCCAAACTGAATTCATCTGTACTGGTGGTGTCTGACAGCTTGATCGCTCTCACTGCCATATTTATGACATGAAAAACCCATTCCTTTTTCCAACTAATTTTTAATTTACACAAAAAAGATTCCAAGAACAACAAAGCATCAGAGAATAACAGAAGGACACTGGCCAGTGAGTGACAGCCTGAAGTGCCCCAGTTCCCAAAGCCACATGAACAGTAACTTCTGGGGAGCTCAACAGCCACTTGCTATTTCGCTGTTTGCTAAATGCTCTTTGTTTTGGGAGACTTCCCACTTTAAATGCACACTTCAGTCAATCTAGACCAGCAGTTCCTAGAACACAGTAGCCTATTTCTCTCTCTAGATACAGACAGCCATTCTATAAACAGCTGAAAATAAAAAAGCTAAAATACAGAAGCAGATTTAGGAATACAGGACTACAACCATGAGTCTATTTATTTACCTACAGCGTATTTCAAACTACCCCTTAAAAATAAACCTGTTACTAGTCCTTGCTCCTTCTAGCTGATGAGCACAGAACCACAGCCCTCAAAAACTCAGATTAAGCTCCTCTGACAACTATATCCCAATCTTTCCTCAGTGTTATCATCCCAACCTCTCACACCTTTGCTACTTCTCTGAGCATCTTCCCTCATCTCCCGTTCCATTGATCTCCACTAAAGAAGCCCATCTGTGATGTCTACAGTAAAGCCACTGTTTCTCTGCCCACAAACACAGCTCTTCCCAGCCCATCCCAGCAACATCCCTCATTCTACAAGGTACAGGCACCCCGTTGGTTGTTGGGGACCCTACAGAACAGGAGATGCCACCAGCAGTGTTGGTTTGGTAGGACAGCACAAACCAACTTTCCAAAGGAGGCTCAACAGCTCTAACCCACTGGTAGAGATACGTGTTACTCGACAAAGAGAACGATTTCTGGGAAGGCAAGAGAAGATGGTGAACTCCAGATGGTGGTAAACTGCTTTTTCCAGCAGTTCTCATTCCTGGCTTCAATGTTCCTTACTCTGACATAACTATGTTCTTGCACTGAGACAAACTACCATTACTGAAGCAACAACAGTTCCCATTCCTGCTCTGCACTTTTTTAAGTCTGCCAAAAATAAACATGAAACTACACTTGAAAAATATAACACACCTAGAATCAAATACAGAGAGCATTCCTGAACGAGAGAAACACCACATCTTGTTTACATCTCTGACCACAGCCATGACCTGGCTCAGGATCTGCTCATCCTCTGCACAAACCGGACAGGCTACAGGGATATTTTGGCTATAAAAGAAGACACATGAAACATGTCAAAGATTATTAAGTAAAACAGCACAGAATGGTTAAGCATCAGACTTGAAACGTGAGTTCAGCATCCCCCCCAGATAGTCCAGTACTTCTTTCTGAGACAATTTGGGCCTGAAGCAGTTAAACAACTTGTCAAAGATGAGGGTGATCACTCAGGGTTAAAGCTTAGGACTTAAGTTCCTGGCTCCCAGCCTTGGACCAGACTATTAGACTTCTACATATCTTTGGATTACACTTGAAAGAACATTTAGATACAGCAGCTTCACTCTTTTCCTTCTGCCAAGTAATTAAACAAATTTGACTTAATTTGTTCTGAAGTACGAACTCATTCCATTAAGCAAGTGTCTAGTTTTCAGAGACAGTTTAAACTTTTAAACTCACAATTCTTAGTTGTTTCCAACTGGAGTTGCCATTATTATACCCCATCTTGGAGAACAGAACAGCAGAGGAGTAACAACAAGTCCCAGAACAACAGAACCGCTGCAGAAAATCTCTGTAATCCTCATCTATAATCACTCCCAATTCCACTAAGATGACATAGTAACCTCTGCTCAAGTATTTCTGGACAGTCAAGTCTCACCTGCACTGAAACAGTGATGGCACTAGAGGAAAAAAGTAATCCATGGCTTACAGATGCCTCTGATAACCTGCTCATTGAACTCATCACAGACAATACCGTGTTCCCACCAGAGAAGTCCTGTCTGATCTCATGTCCTGGCTCTGGATTCTCCAGGGCACACAGAACAAGTTGAACACAGGTATGTTGTAGGATTGGGCTCCAGCAAGATAAATATAAAATTCAGAAGGGAGGAAAACCTCTGCTGAGCAAAGAATTAGCTACTTGAGAACCAGAGGCAGCACAAGCTACACCACCTTCACCCTTATGGGGGCTGGAGGAGATGATCTCCAGAGGTCCGATCATTCTGTGATTCTTATACCACAAACTGCTAAATCACAAAAAGGCAAACTCTTGCCATCAGTTAAAATGAAGGATCCCAATTATAGTGAAACCGACGCTGAGATTTCAATTTATAACCCCATTTCTGTGCTTGCCTGTGTGATCTGATTGGGCCAGGCTGCAGCTCACAACCAGGGATATATTCCCCACGTACCAGGAGGAGAGAGGGCAGTTCCCTGCTGCTCACACATCCCTACCCCCCTTAGAAACACTTGGCCACGGCAGAATGACACAGGCAGGGCCCAGATTCAACTCTTTGCCATCTTCTGTCCTCCAGCTTCACTAACAGCTTCCCCCCTTCCTCCCCTCCCACCCTCCTTACCCCGGGACATCCCTCTATCACACCACGCTTAGAAAGCCAGAAAATTAAAACCTGTTACGTATCAGAGTTCATGTTTCAGCCATCAAAGCCACCAGATATTGACTTTGTAATAGCCAGCCATTCTAGGCTAAGTATCTAAAGAATTTAGGCTATATATTTGTGTTAAGGTTACAAGGTCCCATCTGCCCTCAAGCCTCCTGGAAGCTCCCTGCAGAGTTCCTGGAGAGCTCTGTAAAGTCCCTGCCACTCTCTCTGTATTAAAAATGTTACTCTCCAGTGGGCTGTTCTACGGGCAGCTTTGCAGAGACCCCGCTGGGGGTCCCCCATTCTGGGGATTGATGCAAACAAATGGGTGCAGTTTTCCCAGTTACCACCCGGTGCAGTTTAAACCCCGTTTCCAACACAAACATTGCAACATCGGATATTGCGAAGGGGAAGAAAACAGAAAGTGAAACCTCCCATTTCTTTCAGGTTCGTTTTCCTCACTTTTAGTGAAGTTTCAGCATTCCACAACAAAAGTTAGTTTTTAAAATTTGAGCTCTAAAGCCATTCAAAAAACCCACAAAACCCCACCCCCTAGTTACTACCGCACACAAATTGGCTCTGTCCTTGGCCACAGACGTGATTAGAGTCCGTACTTGTTCCTCACAGACCGTGGCAGTTAAACAATCATTTCAGTTTCAGACAGCAAGGTTTTCTTTAGCTTTCCCCACGGTGCCCACAACAAGAAAGCAGACAAAAAGGCAGGGAGGTAAAAAAAGGTCCTCAGACCAGACTTGGAGCTGCTGCCAACTTGTCCCTGGGTATTTAAAGGAGGAGCAGAAGCACGCAAAGCTGCTGCTCCAGTTTTTGAAGAGCCACACAAGGCTCCGTTTCATTCAAGTGAACCTTAAAGCCAAAAAACCAGCTAATAAAAGAAAAAAAAACGTGAGCAGGTTGATACATCATTAACCCTTCCAGCGGCATCACAGGGAGACAATACGAAGCACAAGAAGAACTGGAAGGATCACAGGGAAGCTGCACTTGCACTCTGGTTAGACAGTTGGGCTTTCAGAGATCACCAGCAGGAACTGGGGGAGCCAAATATGTGGGAAGGGGAGAGAATTTCAGCTCAACAAACCCCTGAGAAGCGAGAACTCCAGCCTCGGGACCTCACTCCTGCATCTGGGCATTTAAAATTCAAGATCTTTGCAGTGTCTCCAGGCTCTGGGAGCTGCACCTTAAGACTCATCCAAAGCTGGCGATGACACCAAACTTCCCTTTGCTCACAAAATCAGAAGGCTACACCTTCCACTAAATCAGAAATGGACATTTTTACAAGTTTTGGGAAGCCACGCCGACCGGCCGGAGCTGAGGCTTCCCTGGACTCCACCCACTACAGCTCCAGCTGGGAACCCCTCCGGAAGCACAAGGCAAGTACAATACTGGGGAGCAGCTGAGGAAGTTCAGGACTGAGTATTTCCTGAGTTCTGCATTTCCCCATCCCTGCAGCAGCCGCCGCCGCACAAACACAACGTTCCCGGCGACTCCCTGCTCCTCCACACGGAATAAATAATGGAGAATTATTTGCAAGCACCTGCCAAACCACCACAACTCCTGCCATTTTTGTTCTTAATGAAGGATTTAGTTTGATATGCAATTAAAACAAAGGTTACAAAATGTAATGTCTGCCAGGGAATAAATTATACTACATTTAACACTAGTTCTGAGTTCAAGCTTTAAAGCGCACTCCCTGAAGAATTTAAAATTCAACTTAAAAAAACCCAAAACTGTTCCAGCTTTCTTGTTTCCAAAAGCCATCCTTCAGCTCGGAAATGACAGGAGTCTCGGGAAGCGCGGCGTCTGCCACGAGCTGCAGCTAATAAATAAAAACAAGTCACTTCTGTTTATACTGAATTTTTTTAGCCTTTGGAAGTTTATTTGAACCACATGTCAAATGGGAAAATAATGGGAGCTGTATTTACTGCTTTTCTAAATACAACATTAATCTCACTTGGAAGCAAGAGCATTCAAGATATGTAAAAAAGAGAAAAAACCCTTGGAATTACAGAAGTGACAGGGCCAACTGCTGGCAGAAGAAATATTTTAACTCGTGATCTTACAGACCGCGTTGTGCAAACGGGGCTTTATGGCCAAAGAAAAGCAGAATTCAGCAGGACTTTCCTCAAAAAGAAGGCAGCAGAGATTCTGCCCAGGCATCGAGCAGCACAGAGAAAGTGCAATTCCTCTCATGAGCCCCAGCCCCAGTTAAAGAAGATACGTACATTTTTTGCAGAACCAATCTTAGCATAAGGTGACATTTGTCACTGCCACCTGAGAAAAGTTTTAGGCCATTTCCAGTATTATTTCAAACACCACTTCCCTCTTTCCTGAATAACTAATATTCCTTAATATTCCCACATCTTTCCCTTCTGGTTGATAGGAGCTAGAAAGATTGGGAAAACTACTTGATCTTTATCCAGTACTTAGATCTTCAAAGAGTACAAACATTTAATTAATTCTCACACCACCTCCCCGTGGAATGCAAGTATCACATTCCCCGTTGTGCAGATTAGGGAAAAAAAAAATACCACAAATCAAAAGCCGAGCGACAGGAAAAATCTTAACAATCCTGGAAAACAATTCCAGCAAAACATTTAAAAAGCCTGAATTCAGCCCTTCTTAGAATTACTCTCAAACCACGGTTTAAATGCCAAATCTGGGTATCTAAATGCCCACTCCCTGGCTACTTGCTTCGCTCAATCTGCCAAACGCTGGGATGTTTTAGAACCATTGGATTCCCGTCTCCATGCTCAAGGAACAGCTAAAAAGTCAGAAAATATTCAGTAAAAACACCCCCATTGCTCTTACCTTCTGCTACATCATCGTCTACAGCGCCTTTCACCTGAGAAAAACACCACTGAATGTCATTTCCTCCTCCAGCTCCTAAAAAACACAATCAAAGGAGACAAAATGAGACCCCCCCAGCAAGACAAAGCGCAGACAATAGTTAGAGAATTTCGGAGGCTGCACACACCGACTTCCTCGCCTGGCCCCTCCCCACCTTCTTCCTCTACTGATATTGTTTTTGCCAGCACCCAACCCAACGTTTGTCAAAAAAAACCAAAAAAACAAAAAAAACCACACAAACCAACACAAAACGCAGCGGGACAGAAGTGGAGAAAACCCTCCGTGGCCAAAAGCTCCGTCCGAAGCGACGCTGCACGTTTAAACCCATCTCACTCAACACAAAGTTCCTTCCCACTTCAGAAGGCAGAGCCCTCTCCAAACACACCCACAAAAGCAACCTAAAAGAGTAAAACTGTCCATTTTTTGGAAAATCTCAACCTTTTCGATCGCTAGAAACCAAACACACGATCCATTTCCTCCCTACACAAAACCACCGAACCGAACCTACGCACCAAAGGCTCAAGAAAAAGAATTTTACCACAATTTTAGAGTCTCTTCGCAGAAGTAACGAAAACAATTACCAGCCTTAAAAAAAAAAAAAAGAAAAAAAAAAAAGAACAAACGAAACCAAAAAAAAAGCAGCAAATGTGAGCGGCAAAAGCAAAGAAGCAACTGAGGGTAACAAGTTCTACTACCATAGAAAACGGATCGAAGGGAAAACTTCAGGAACATTACTGCGGCGGCGGAAGGCAGTGATTCATTTGAACCCTGCCACCAAAACACACACACACACACAAAAAATCACCACCCATTTCTTTTGCATTTCACCCCGAGCAAATCACTGCAGGGCTGAGCACATACAGGAAGAGACTGAAAAGGGCTTGCCTCTCCCTTGCCTTCCCCCCCTTCTTTTTTTTTTTTTTAAAAAAGCCACTGTCAAAATGGAACTTTTCCCTCAACGGGATTCAAACGGGCTGAGCAACAGATGGCATTTCCACCTCAATCCAAAGGGCTGGGATCGCTCCTGGAATAACAAAAGGGAAGAATAAAACAGAAGGGACTTCTTCCTTCTACGCCAAGTTAAACAGGGGGGAATAAAGTCCAAGACACAGGAATCAGAAGCCCCAAAACAATCTTTCCCAAAAAGTCCAAGTGTCTCAGAGCGTGAGGAGAAACAACCAGAGCCCGGGTTGTATTTTTTGCTTCCCTTCCTCTCTTTCCTGGGGGGTTGCAGGCGTGAAGGCTACAGGACCCAAGTCCGGGAACCCAGCGAAGCAAGAGATGTCAAAACGCCTTTTGTGGAGCCCCCCCAGGGCTCTCCCCTCCCCAAACCCCCACAACCCCTTCCCCTTCCTCTCTCCAACCTCCTCAGTTGGCATTTCGCAGCTGGCACCACGGAAGCATTTAAAGGGGGAAAAAAAAAATAATCCACCAAACCAACCCTGCTCTTTCTACTTAAGGCTAAAATTGTATTTTTCATACACTTTATTTGAACCAAGTTGGCGTTTCCCCCCCCTCTCCGCCCCCCCCTAAAACAAAAAGAGGAGGGTGGAGCGTGGGCAGGGGGCGGGGGGGGAAAAGCCGAGCAGGAACCCAAAGCAGCCTCTTCCCACGGCGCTGGGAAGACAATCCCTGTGCAGAGGAGGGGGCTGGATGGATTTCCAAATTAAGAAATCGCAAGGGAAAAAAAAAAAAAAAAAAGGAAAAAGAAAAAAAAAAAAAAGGCAGGAAAGAGCCACCTTACGCACACACACTCCTCACCCACCAGGAGCTTTGGGATGCAAAATGGGGAGCGAGCGGAGGGAGGAATGAGAAAGAGAACACGGAGAGACCTGGGTTATTTCATTACATCCCGCACCCAATTTTACCCGGTTTTACCCTCATGTTGCAGGCGCTTGAAAGCTGCACACACACTCGCACACACAATCACACACTCCCCAAAGAAGGGTACGATTGCACTTTTGACACAAGCCCGGCTGCCCCCCGGCCACCCAGCAGCCCCGCACAGCCCCGCGCCGCCGGGGCCAGGGATGCCACACACAAGCGCCTTCACAAATTCAAAAAGCCGGGGGGGGGGGGGGGGGGGGGCGGGGGGGGGGGCCAAAAGGGGGGGGGGGGGGGGGGGGGACGGGCCGAGGTCGGGGGAATAAAACCCCAAAAAAGGCAGGAGACCCACCCTGCCTGCAAACCCCCCGCACACTCAACTTCCAAACGCACCGCGTCCCCCCCGGCAGCCCCTCCACCTTGCGGGTTCCGTGCCTTTTGGGGGGTGTTGGGGAGTGGAAGGAGGGAGGGAGGGTTTCCCAGAAGGGGGAAAAGGAGGGGGGGGGGGAATAAATGGCTGGGGCAGGCGCAGGGAGCGGGCGAGGCAGGGGCAGGCGGCGGGGGAGCAGACCCCGGCCGGGGCGGAGGGAGGGAGGGAGGAGGGAGGCGGCGCTGCCCCCGGCCGCCCCGCAGGCCGCTGCCGCAGCCTCAGCGGCGCCCCCCGCCCGGCGGCGGCAGGGGCCGGTGCCCCGCGGGGGCAGCCTCCCCTTACCTGCCATGTTGGGCTGGCGATAGCGGCCGCGGCGGGTCGGGCGGTCCGGGCGCTGCGCGGCGGGGCCGGCGGGGCCGGGCGGGGGGCGGCGGCGGGGGGCGGATGGCGGCGGATGGCGGCGGGGGTGCGGCCGGCTCCGCTGCTGGGGCTGCCCCCGCTCCGCGCCTGGCTCCGGCCCCCCCCGAAAGCCTCCACTTTCAAAATGGCGCCGGCCGAGCTGGGGGTGACGTCACCCGGCGGGGCGGTGCTACCGAGAGGCGGGTCTCTCGCCACCGCCCCCCGTAGGGCCGGGCCGGGCCGGGCCGCGATGGCGGGCTCCGGCCGCCCCCGGTACGCACGGCGGCGATGGCGGGCCCCGGGCGGCGTAGCAGGGTCCGGCCGCCACCCGCACCCCCTCCTCGCACAGAACCTGTTCCACGCACGTTTCCCACCCGCTTGGACGCCGGCAGGGCCTTCCCGTCACGCATCCCGGCCATTTTTAGCCTCCCTCCAGCCTCCCCGCAGAGCGCGAGAGCGGCGGAGAGAGAGAGCCCCGGGCTGGCACCGGGAGGATGAAGGCTCCTTTTTAGCTCCCTGGGTCCCAGTTCCAGGCTCAGCTGTGGTTCGCTCAGAACTGGTCCCAGTGCTCCAGAGGTGGCCTCCCCAGGGCA
>BJBW01003574.1:421-14485 GCA_004320125.1 Scolopax mira
TTGGTTTTGTTTTGGTTTTTTAATATGGTTGGACTCGATGATCTCAAAGATCCCTTCCAACCACTAAGATTCTGTGATTCTGTGATGTATCATGGAGCCAGATTAAATTAGGAGCTCACTTGAGTCACATAAATGCTGAAAGGACTGCTGTTCTGAAGAGTTTCTCGTTCAAAGACACCAAACACACCCCTACTCTCCCAAGGGGAGCAGCACAGCTCCTAGCAGCACCTACCTAAGCAGGAAAGACAGGGAGATGTGAAGGCAGAGGTCCTGGTACCCAAGCACCACCCAAATCTCCCAGTTCTTCCTCCCACACAAACACACCTCCACATGATAGCTGCATACATATGTTTCGGAAACACCGACATATGTCTTTTTAATCCCAACCCAAGCAATTTAAGCCAGGTAAGAGAGAGACCACACAGGAGAACTAATTAAACATCTCTACCCAGACATAGTTCTTTTGTTTGTTTTCTTGTTGTTGGTTTGGCCAGTTTTAGTTCGCTTCTTCAATGTTTATTTGTTTTTGTGTGCAACCCATCTATTGAAATGGAACTGCAAAGGATATATCAATCTTTTTTTTGTGTAATAAGAACACTGAGAGACCAGAAACAAACAAACATTTTACTCCCAGAGAATGTACAGATACTGAGAAAAGTGCTCCTGTCAGAATTCCAATAGTTTAAGCAAACAGATCTCAAACTACTACTTAGTAGCTAAACACCACACTGCCTATAGACAAGGTAGCCTGTGGGAAGCCCTTTAAAACAAAGTTCCTATCTCTTACTCCATTGCCCTTTCTTGCTCACCAAGGCAGGAGAGAACCAAATGTTTCTAGAAAATTATCATTGTGATACTTGCCTAATATAGAAGAGAAACAACCTGATTTGTTGAGGAAATACACCATGGTAGATTTTCTAAAACCCAATATTGCTGTGCATGTGAAGCTTTCACTCGGGCCACACAGGGTCCGTGATACAAGGTGGTTCCAAGGCCCACATCTGTTGGGCTGAACCCCACTAAGAGCTCCCATGAATGGCATTGTTTTAACTACGATGTCTGCCAGCTTCAGTCTCAAGGAGACACAAATGAACTTAGGGGCATACACAGCTGTGGTATTATGGTGCCTAACATGCCCTATAGACCTGTCTCAAACTGACAAGTATAAAAGAATGCACAGAACAGCACAGAAATTATGCAGACTAATTGTGTCTGATCAGAACCTATCAGATAAAATTTCAGGGTTCAGCAAGATTTCTGCTCTGTTAAGAGTGATAGACACAGAAATATCATGTTCATATGCCATGTTCATTTGCTAAGGAATACTGGGCACAGCTCAGACCTGGCAGAAAGCCTAAGCGCAGTAATGCACTGGAACGAAGAGATCATTGTGAAAGCAGCATATCTTAGGAATATTCCAATACTAGACAAAAATGAAAGGTACTGTTTATCCCAAGCACTTTTTAAAAGCTTGTGAAACCTTCAACCTTTAAAGAAAGTAATTTTGTAGACTGAGGATTTCCACAGCAGATTCCCAAGGAAGTTCTGAGATACAAACCAGAACTAGTATTGCTCCTCTGTTTTCTCCCAGGCTTATGCACTTTTCACATCCTGCCTTGCAAGTCAGGCTTAACCAGGCAGAAGAGATTTAACCTTGGTGAAGGCCACAAAAACAGACAGCAGCTTGATCTTGGTAAAAACATTTGTCACCCACAGACAGCCAGAGGAGGAAAAAAAAAAAGTAACTGCTGATCAGGGGACATGTTCTGCTGCCGAGATGGAATCGCTGCAGTGCAGGAACAGCTATTTTGGTCATGAATTGCATGCAGACCCTGTGGTTTTTCATCAGCTGAACTCTGAAGTGTCACAAACAAAACCTGCCTTTTCCTAGCTTTGTTATGATCTTCTGTTGGCCCATTTGGGCCTATGTGTCCTCTCTTCAGCAAAAACGGCACAGCTTTTTCCCCGATACCTAAAATTGAGTCTTTACTGAGCCAAGAACATCACATAACAGGATTCCGTTTTAACAAGCAAATACAGCATACAATGATAGGACAGGAAAAAACCTATTCTGTTTCAGAAAGCTACTCTGCTAGGTTTGTACATCCACTGATGTTCTCTCATTGTTCTTCAGAACTCCAGGTGTATGTAAATAAAACTATTGTTCAGCAATTTACAGCAAATCCCCCAAGACAGAACCGCAGTGGAGAATGAGCTGGGACTGATCGAGGACCTGCACTCCTGCTTTACTCTCTCTGTTACATTCAAAGTCAATGCTAGAACATAGAAGAATGATGGTTGCACAAGTCGCACCACAGCCAACTACCCTCAACACATCTCATCTTTGTCATCAGTTTCCATTCAAGAGGCAATGGTGTTCAAACAGAACTAGAAACACATAATGATACAGTTTGGTCTCTCATCCAAGCACCTATCCCAAGCAGGTCACCCAGACCTCATCTAGCTGAGCTTCAAAATACCTCCGCAACTGAGTCCCTGTTCCAGTGTTTGACCATCTTCACAGTACAGACATTTTTTTCTATATCTACTTGTAATTTCCCCTGTTGCAATCTGTATCCTTTGCCCTGACTCCTTCATTGTGCGTTTTCAAGAGTTTGGCAGCAGCTTTTCTATACCCTCCCTCTACCCATGAGGCAGCAATAAGATTCTCCCATAGCCTCGTCTCCTCCAGATGGAAGAAAATAATTTCTCTTTTTGTCTCTCCCTATACCTCATTGTCTCATTAATCACCCTGGTGGTTCTCCACTGGACTTGTTCCAGTACATATTAATGTTGTTCTTATGCTGGGGAACCTGAAACTGGACATAGTGTTCCAGATGTGAGCTCTCATAGTCAGTTGTGATTCTGCAGATCATCTGCCTGAAGGGTGGGCTGCAGTATCTTTCAGCTAAAAACAATGTACACAAACATTTCTGCTTTTTACAGAAACGGCTGAGTGCAGTTCCCAAAGATAGGTAAAAGACATCAACCAGAAATGCTGATTGATCTTCTGTCGAACCTTTGCTCTTAACTCGCTTTGTAGCAAGACTTCTGCTCTCATCGTGAAGAATTTTAGAGACTCCACTGTGGTTTTTTCTTCTGTCTTGAAAGCTGTCCTGGTTTGAGGTAAAACAGAACCAATTTTCTTTTTGGCAGTTTTACTTTTCAGCTAAGCTTCTTCTAACTAACTGAACTCTCTGAAATTAAGGGTGTATTTTTAAGACAGTAGTCCACTTCTAGAGCGATACAACCTGATGTTTATAATAAATTCCAATTTATATATGCAGAGAGACTCTTGTTTATACTTATTGCAATAACCAATGCCAGCTAATTTTGTTATATGCCCTGTTGGAGGGTCAGAAGCAGAAATGCACTGAGGGATTGCACCTGGAGGGAGCAGCAGACAGGACAGGTGACCCAAAATTGACCAACAAGGGTATTCCACCCCATCTGCACCATGCTCAGTATAAACGCTGAGGGATCAAAGGGTCACATCTCTTTCTTCAATGATGGGTGTCCAAGAAGGACTCTGTCCTTCTGCTTTTGTTACCAATCCGTGCATTCCTGCATCCAGATCCAGAACCCAGTTCCCATCCATTGCCAAGTCCAGTCTGGTACTTTCTCAGTGCGTGCCAGTGATGTGACTGTCATCCTGGCAGCTAGATATGTATATATATTTTGTATATAATTTATATATTTCATTATTTTCTTTTTATTGTTTTATTAATATTTTCATTAAAATAGTTTTCAACTCAGAAGTCTCTTTTCCCTCACCGTTCTCTCCCTGAAGGGAGATGCTCTCTCACTCTGAAGGGGAGAGAAGTAAAAGAGAAGATCTGTCATTCATTTAGTGCCCAGCCAAAACCACAACAAAAGTTCACCTGCACCCACTCCGATGCAGTGTATTACATCTCAACAAAAGCACATATTTTATGGGTACAAGCTCCAGTTTAAAGCTGAATCTTACTGGGAAATAGCACAAGAGCTCCCAATGACACGTTGTGCTGCTGTTGTGGAATTTCCTGGAGCTACAGTAAGACACACAGAGTTCAGGTTTATCAGCACTGCCTGTTGGGACAGATACTTCTCACAGAGAAGGGAGTAATCCTTTGAGCTCCCAGCGGAGGGTCCCTACCAAGAAGAAAACATAGTAAGACTCTCTTAAGTGTCTCAGCTGAGCCCAAGCAAAAGGCAAAACCCTCACCAGGTTCTGAAAACAAACTTGAGTTTCTGTACAGCAAGAACATCTCAACGAATGGAGAAGTTGGCCTAGTGTCATGTGATCCATTTAGCTAAAAAAAAGTCTGGCATTATATAACCCATCCAGTTGCGAGACATCACGGGTTTATGCCACTGATTGTCACCTGACACATGTAACATTGGCCTGCAAGTGCAAGGCTGTGAAAGTCTCCTGTCTACAATACAGGTGAAGACATCTTTCAACAATCACAGGTTGGACCAATCCAAGTTGTTTTCAATTCACCTACTTATTCTTACCAGTCTTCCCAAGTCTTTGAATCTCCCTTTCCCAAATGCACACAGAACTGAAAAGGGACCAAGTATTAACTGAGGTGTCAGCCTGCAAGTGCTGCTAGTGGCTCTGATTGCAAACAGATTTAAGGCTAAAATGCAAACACTTGCTGTAAATGAAGAGCTGGACTTATGAGACTGAAAGGACTTTTTTTTATTTTTAAATAAAAAATTAAAATTAAACACAAAGCCAGCCTTCCTATACTGTCTACAAAAAAAAACCAAAAACCCACGAACTCACACCTATCAGTAGGTTTCCAGTTACTACTCCCCAGACATCATAAACACTCTGTCTCCTACTGAGATTGCTTCCCCATAAGCTGTCAACCCAGCCACTGGCACAAATTTGTTGAACCAAGCTAGTTTACCACAGTTACCGCTGCACAATAACTCCAACGGGGAGAGGGAGCTTGCAAGCACAGGTAGCTCAGCCAGGAATGGTCATCAGTGGCTGAAGCATTAAACTCTGCCACAAGACAGGTGCTCTCAGAACAAACAGTATTATTTTGGATGGTACCACACCATTGCCTATCTGCATTACTCTTTCCCAGACCTCACACTGCTGCTCCACCCAATCCCTGTGTAAATGGCCTGCATGAAATTCCTTGATGGAGCAATCATGCAGCTGATGGACAGAAATTCAGGTCACAAGATCCACTATCCAATGCAGCTGGCCCCTTCAAGTGGCAGCACCAGCAAAGAGGCCAAGGACTGAACAGTCATATACCCCAAATGGAAGTGGATGGCTTGTCCCCCAGTAATTTATTCAGTTGTTGATGGAAAAATATTAATCCATGGATTCATTAAATGTTATTTCTCCATCTTTGAGGCTAGATGAAAAATAAAAACAACGACTCACAGATGGCTCATTATAAAAGCAGCAAAACAAACACTAAGATCTGTTACTCACAGAGGATTGTTTCAGCAACTCCACTTCAAAGTGCCAGGGTGGAGCATCCAGGTCTCCCTCTGCAGAAGAGGACAGTATCTTGAATGTTGCATTCACACTGCACATTAGCTATTCCTGTTTCTCTGTGCTTCCAAGACTATTTCATCCAGCTTCTAGAGTACTGCAAAAATTCATTTTCAAAACAGAAACACATGAACTAACTCTTCATATTAAAGCAATATATTTGGTTTTCCTTCAGGACACTGTGCACTCAATACGCCTGACACTACTGCTAATTTACCAAACAAACCAGAAGAAGAGAGAATTACTGCAAAGCAGGCTGGAATGACTTTCTGGAGATCACTTCAGTTTTGTGCAAGGCATCAGTTCTCCTCAAGGTGCAGGAATGAAGAGCCATCCTATGCACAGAGCTGCAGTGGAGGCATGGCTTCCCAGAGCAAACCACTCCTTTCCAAAGGACCCCCTGGAACCAGAATGCCTCTATACAGTGTGCTGTGCAGGATCAAGATCTGGATCCACAAATGTGCATCCACATGGCACTGTCACAGCACGCCTGCATGACTAAGAATCCAGTGGTATGCAGGGACACAACCTTAAATGTAATTGCCTCCAGAGGGGCAGATGGGCATACTAGGATTTACCAATACTGCCTAGGCACCTCACCTCCCAGCACATCCAGTAGGAGCTAAGATTTCTAAACCCCAGGATTGTTTGCAACTACATAAAGATTAAGCACACTTTTAAAGAAACAGCTGGAAATCACCAATGCATTTTAAAAAGCTGTACCCAAACCAGTAAGATTTCATGTGGCAATAGCAAAACTCCATTTCTCCTTTTGAGATGGCAGTTCTCACCACAGAAATCCAACCCCAATATAATAAACTGCTAGGATTTTTTTTAACCTGATATAATCTAAATATAACTTGTTTTTTTATAATGTTGTTAAAGAAATCAACTCTCAGAAGAACACATCTGAAGCCAACTTCCAATGCCAAGCTGGTTTTTTTAATTGCCAAGCTATTATTATCCTGTAATCCCTAAAGATATTGAAAGCCCTTATGATGGAAACACAGCCTTAAGTACATAAAAATAACATTCTGATATCTGAACACAGTCAATTCATTTTTTGGTAGACAACAGATGTAAAATGCAATTCCCAATTTCCTAAAGTTGCATATCCTTTGTTAGAAAAATACCTGTCCCCAAGAACAAAACAAGAAACTGTGACAGGTGGTCTTCACCACTGTAGCTACCTGATCAGGAGACAAGCCAGGGCTTTTCTATTTTTAGATATTAAATCAACTTATATTAAGCAGAACTCCCTTCTTTTTGAGCAGCAAAACCTATTGCTATAGAATGCTTACTTTCATGATGATGGCAGACTTGAGAAATGGGGGACAAAGAAGAAAAAGAGTAATTGCAAGCTGATTAGATAGTCTGAGCACAATGTAAATGTACTAAATGCAGAGCACTGGAAGAGGCTGCCCAGGGAAGTGGTGAATTCTTCATCTCTGGAGACATTAAAAACCCACCTGGACAAGCTGCTGTGCAACCTGCTGGGGGGGGGGGGGGGGGGGGGGGGGGAGGATTGGACTAAATGATCTCTAGAGGGCCCTTCCAACCCCATATCATTCTGTGATTCTGTAAAGAAAAATTTAATGAGCATTAGGAAAAGCAAACTGAGTAACAAATTCACATGTTCTCTCCCTCCCTATTAAAATAAAAACTTAACTACGACCACTGAACTTTTTTTCTCATTCCATCTTATGAGCCAAAATACACACTTTTCAAGGAGAAATATTGTCCCTGTACTCAAGACCTAAAGGCCTTTATCTCCTTTGGTCTTACACTGCATGGAGAGAATCAGTCCATCAACATCACTGGTACTTCCATTAAGGCCCAGGTACTCTTAAGAGTTCCCCTCAAGTCCTCTGAGACAACTCAGAGACAGCTGCAGACACAGTGCCTTCAGCCATCTGAATGCCCACCCCACACAGCTCCACCCCACATGCCCACCCAAAACACTCAGCTGCTCAGAAGGAAAACATTTTACTTTGCATTACACACAAAGGAATACATTACATGTGCAGCAGCAAGCCCCCAGGAGCTGCATATGATTTAATGGGACTGTGTACAAAGAAATCCAGGGTTTGTGTGCATCCCAATTCCCACTACATTTCAGTGCCAACCTTACAAGTTTTGGCCTCTACATCCATACGTGCAAGGCAACAGATCAATTCACAGGAAAAAAAGAAAAAAAATTGTACTCATTTTCTTTGAGGACTTAGATTTTTTCAGACTATAAGGAAAGGTCCTATACTCAAAAGCTGTTCTACAATCTGAACTGTAATTGACACTGCAGACCCAATGAACATATCACTTTATGGCAAAATAGAACAAAAATTTTTGGTTTGGAAGAAAAGTAACACTAACAAAAATATCTCTTGCAGAAGTAATTATAGCAGGAAGAACAAAGAAGAATATTTTGGAAACTGGGAGCCAACTACAGTATCTACAAGGCACTACGTCAGCCCAGTTATTCTAATCCACATGCATTTTTGTGTCATCTTAAATCATCGTTTACCAGGACTTCTGGGAAAGAATTTGAAGCTAATCTCCCCCTACCCCCCGCCCCCTACTGAGTGCTAAGGAATTTTGGGCCTATCTGTCCCTACCAGAGGTTCAATGTAAAGTCTTTACGTATCAGTATATCATAGAGAGCAGACAAAGAAACATGCAAAAGGAGCCTGCTACTCTCAGAAGGAAGTTGGGAGTCACAGCTGTACCTCATTTCCAATTAGCCACTTCATGAACTTTTCTCACATGAGAATGTCTTCTGAAAGAATAAATTCACATTCTGATTAAGTAAATTGTGAGGAGTTAATTTGCAATTCCACAATCCCCAAGGGACTCCAAGACCAAGCTCTCTGGTCTTTCATCTACAATAAATTAATAGTTTACATTGTAAGACCTGTGGCCTACAATGAAGATACCAGGACAAGTCTTGAGTACATTATTCACCCTAGTCCCACTGATTCAAAGGCACTACTAGGCCAATTAAAGCAAACAAGATTTAGGAGTCCACTACCTGCCCCAATGATTAAAGCACAAGCTGTTTTCCCTGCTGGGATCAACAGCTCCCCAGCCAACAGCCTCTGCCTGTAAGCAAGCTCAGGGTAGGCTTGCAAAAAGAGGCAAAACCAAATGTGTTCCTCCATTTGCATTACACTTTGCTAAAGTCACAACACAATTCATGGCTCCGACAAAGAGACATGCAACCAAAGGTGAGCCTTCCAGGTTCACAAGTCCAAACCATTCAGAACTATGCTAAATGCTGTGTCCTTTGTTCCTTTGGGGATTGATTTTTCAATTTGCTTTCTTCCTACATCCCCTTCCTTTGCTTGCCAGGAACCAGTCGGTCATTTTTATTTCAAGTAATGTTGCCCCAATCCTGCAGCATCTCAGAGCTCTGGAACAGCAAAGTACTTTTATGTAGAGTCCACTTGATAACAAGATTCATAAAAATTACACAGCACCTTTAAAAGGCCATCTTGTATCAGCGGAGCAAGAGCGCAAGTTCTTAATGATGGATAAAAGGAAAGCAAATCAAACAGCGCTAAGAGTCCAGGTGGTTCTAAGCCTCTTCTACTACAAATCAATTAAACTGAACATCTTCTAAAGAGTGTCCCCATTCCCAGGCCACACTGTGCACTGCCAAATATTCAAAAAGCCACTGTTCCTGGTCTCCTAAGGAACTCACAGTGAACTGAACACTATACAAATGTTATAATTAATTTTCTATACATAGAATGTCTAAATGAAAAGCATCTTCTTTAGATTTAGTTACATAAATAAAACACTATATTAGGCTGGTCAATATACAGTTGTAAAGCAAATAATTTTTGTAAACTGGTGACAAGCACCCCTCCCTTACTGCACACCATGGAAGGTGTAAATATAACTGTGAAAATTAATTTCTCTAAAGTCACTAAGAGAAATGAAATTTCATCAAGGATGAGTTTAACCAAACAATCCTCCTTCTATCAAAAAGTAGCATAATGGCTAAAAACTTTTGAGATTTTTTTCCTAAGCAAAATGATGAATGGTCCTACTAATTCAGTTTCAGGTTTTGCAACCTAAACATCCTCAGATATAAGACAAAAAATATTTAGTTTACAGGTGAAAGGATGCAACTTCAATGCTTTGATGCATAATACCTGAACGCTTTTTTCAGAGCAACTGTCAGTATGAGTAATTCCACTGGAAATTGTGAGGTGAGAAATGACTCGTAGAGTTCTCCAACTGGTTTTCTATGCATATGCTCCAGTTGATAAAACACAGCTTATGTAACTAGGACTAGACAATTGAGCAGTGAAGACAGCACAGGAAATGCCATTTCTGCCATGTGGCATTTACATTCTGAGAGAATCATCGGGAAAGGTTGTTCCTTTTTTCTTCCATGAGAACAGAAGCATGAGTGTTTATAAGAATCAAGAACACCTCCTTTCTTCTCCACCCACATGGACTTGGCAGCACATCCCAGTATTTTGTGATGTCAGCATTGAAAAACCTGCATTACATTGCTTCAGGGCCTCTCAGAAAATAAAAACAATTAAGCTACACACCGATTTAAGACCTGCCCTTTTCTCCTCTGTATGCCCCGAATTCAAAGAGAATTGTTGGTTCCCCTAATAAGTCTGGCCCCAATTCAGCGGCTGATTGGAGTTGGCTCATGGGATTAATGTTGGTGATATGAACTGATGAACATTTGTGAATCAGGAGGTTTGCATGGTTACCTGGGCAATGTGTGGTGCTACCAGCAGTGCAGCTGGAAAGAGCATTAGGGCTTTAAGAGCCTATGTCAAGAATGACATCGAGCTAAAATCCACAAAGGAAATAACAAAATCACCCAGAGGTCCTTGCAGGACAGAGGAACTGCAAAGTGCCATTTCCTCCAGAAGAAGGCACTCTCCTGCCTGCCCACCCTAGTTAGGGAGGCTGGGCAGAGGAGGTAGCTGCCATTTCCATCAGCATTTGCTGGCAAACTGTCAGCCAAACGCAAACACCTACCTCAGAAGTAACACAAGAGTCCAAGACCAGGGCAGCAGGATGCAGACAAAATGTTCAGTTCAAGCATGCTTTTCCTCTCTGGATCCCTTGACATCAGTGTGGTTCTCCCGACATATTTAGGAGCATCCCTCAGCTAAGTGCACAATAATGCTAGCCCAATCTGCAAGGGCAGATTGCAACCCACCTTTTTGTTAATACACCTACAAATCTCAAATTTATACCCACAGATACTTGCCTTTTCTGAATTTTTTGCACCAAAGGTTTGAAAGGTCTAAGGACAGTGCCACAGCAGGGAATGCACTGTTCAAAGGGCAGCAAAGGGAATAAACATGCTGGTAAGCACATAATCATGCTTTAGGTGTTAATCCTGCAACATAGCCCAAAGCACAGACTCCTGTTTATCCCTAATGAAGAGACTGGGACCCCACAGCCATGTACTGATGCCACAGATACCTGGTTTTTGCTAGAGGATTAGGGTCTCGATCACAACTGATCAAGAATAATGAAAAACACTCAAAAGCAGATTTTGGCCCCAATTGGAAAATGCCAAAATTAAACTCCGATTACAATAATTAAAAATCAACTAATAGCCAACAAGTAATTCAAGCACAGATTTCTCTTACAGCTAAACAGTAAATCCTGGAAATTTTACTAGAAAATAGCTCTATCACACTTAACAAGATCTCCAGATATTACAGTCTGTTGTACCATAGTACCATCTAGTCCACATAATACCATATAAAGAAAGAGTAAATAGAAATGTCAGTTACCTTTGGAATAATGCAGTTAGTTTTCCGACCCAGCACAAACCACTCCCTCTCTGCCTGCTACTTCAGTCGAGTACAGAAAACATGAATGCTCACCTCTGTGCATGCATACACACACTTATGTTTTTACATTAATTTGCCTGCTTGTTGTTCATGGCCCAAACATGTTGGAAACTGTCCTCCTCACCAAAAGTCACTGACACAAGTTACATGCAATAATTAGCAAGTGACACTGAAGGACCTGCACTTCCCCCTTATAAAGAAAGATGTTGTGGAGTTGACAGGCCACTGCTTTTGTTGCACACTGCCTTTGATCCCTTCATACATCCCACAAATCAGCAATAAAGCCACAGTCTTTAGCAAAGTCACTTTTTTAGCGGCTCACTTGTAAGGTACTCTTCTAAAGTTGTGGCAAATTCACTATTTCTGATGGGTTTAAATGAATAAAAACAGAGAAAAAAAGATCTGCAAA
This sequence comes from Scolopax mira, assembly GCA_004320125.1. Taxonomy (NCBI): domain Eukaryota; kingdom Metazoa; phylum Chordata; class Aves; order Charadriiformes; family Scolopacidae; genus Scolopax; species Scolopax mira. The sequence goes on from BJBW01003574.1 coordinate 12,171, forward strand.
TTACTGAATCTGATCTAAGTCATTACTATCCTTCCCACAGGTTTAGCAGAGACTAAGTGAAAGCTATGGGTTTGTTATAAAATGGGTGCTGCACTAACAACTGTAAATAGAGCTACTTATTTCTTCTGAGGATCCCAGGTAAAGAATGAAAGAACAGCTCTGTAGGAGTCAAAGATTGTGTTAGTGATGATTATGGGTTCCCCAACAACACAATCTGCCTTCTGAAAATCTTTCAATGGAAGATGATAATTAACAACACGTGCTTCTTTTCATTGAATCAAACATATCGTCACCTTGCTATCCTTTATTCCTGCTCTCCTATTGGATTCACACCAAGATTCCAGGCCTGATCTGCTATCCAGGGGTCACCCATGACAGCTACCTTCCTCCAGGATAATAAAACTGTTAATCAAGAAGCTGAGACTGAAGCATCATCCTCTCAACAGACATCTTACAACTGCATAACTTGAACCACTGCAATGGGACACAGATCAGCAAACCTTCCCCCTCACAGAGCAACAATGAAAACCTATTTCTTCTCTTTAAGGTCCTCACAGTTACAATCCGTACAACCCAAAATGCTACCAAACCACTGAGGGAAGACGAATAAGGGACATACTTATCAATACATACTCTAGAAGTCATCCAGACATAGCAAGTAGGGCAAACAGGAAATGAATAAGATGATTTAATAACTCTTTTCTTGTCAGTTGATTGTAAGAATGGTTACAAGATGAATGTTCATATTTCAACATGCATGCACAATTTAATTCGTCATTCTAGATTTCTATGGAATGGGCAGAGATTATATATACATTATTGCACCCTGTGTTCGACAGACAATCCAAAGACATTCTTTACAACAATTTATTTCCTTTAGTACTATATTATTCTTATTGCAGAAGTCATTACTGTCTAGGAGAAGTTTTCTATTTACAGCCCTTCTACATGTGAAGGAGCCACAGCTCTAACATGTGAAAGTAGTATGCAGAAGGACTTAAAATCATTCATGTGCACCAGTAGAAAACTGAAGGAAGTAGCACTGATTGCAGGTAAAACATACTTCTTTTGGAAACTGTCCAGGTGACAGCTCTCATCTATTGACAATAATGGTCCTATTGTTTACACTATTTCTATTTAACACAATCCAAGCATTATATTTCAGTAGTATTTGTATAACGGGTTCCATTCAGCTCAGTGGAGTTATATATGTGCATACATACATTTTCCCATGCATAAATATTTTTAAGAGTAAGGATATACAGTTGAAAGTTTACCAAAAATTAATAAAAAGGTTTCTATGCTGATCAGGATGGAAAAGCCTTGGCAAACGTCACAGGGATGGAATTCAGTTCTGTAACAAAATCTGATATCCTCACAGAAAGAATCACAGAATGATACAGGGCTGGAAGGGCGCTCTGGAGATCATCTAGTCCAACCCCTCCAACCAAAGTGGGTCCACCCAGAGCAGGTTGCACAGGAGCTTGTCCAGGCGGGTTTTGAGTGTCTCCAGAGAAGGGGACTCCACCACCTCTCTCGGCAATCTGTTCCAGTGCTCTGCCATGCTCAAAGTAATGAAGTTCCATCTAAGCATGAGGAGAAACTTCTTATGTTCAAGCTTGCGCACATTACCTCTTGTCCTCTCACTGGGCACCACTGAAAAAAAAAAAAACTGGCCCAAATATCCTCAGTACTTTGGAAAAAATATTTTTCCTGAAGAATTTTTGCTAACTAACAGATGGTGCAATGAAGCAGGGAGAACTCTCTAGTAAAGGACCAGAGCTGTTTTAAAAACTTTCACAGGAATGTAGCAATTCTCTACAAAATTCTGTCAAATTCAGGATTAGGCTTGTGGAAAGTCATCTCTATTCCAGTCTCTAGCCCAAAAAAAAAAAAAAAGCCCCAAGTCATTGCCCAAGATTCACAAATACAGGATTTAAAGCAGACCATTAGAAGACTCCACAAAATTGCAGAAAGTATCAAAGCTATTGCTTAGAAAAAGTGACAGTGTTAGCCCAGGCAGGCATTTGTCAGTATCTCAAATGACATTTTATAAAGATGTACTTCTGCACCTCACAAACAGCATGGTTTCACCAGTTGTCACCATAAAAAAAATCTAAATTTCACTGAATTACTGAATTATTTTTAGAGTTGGAAGGGACCATAGAGATCATCTAGTCCAACTCCCCTGCTGAAGCAGGATTGCCCAGAGCTAGAGCATGTTACTCAGGACTGCATCCAGGCGCGTCTTGAAAATCTCCAAAGAAGGGGACTCCACGCCCTCCCTGGGCAGCCTGTTCCAGGGCTCTGGCACC
>BJBW01003574.1:15016-46821 GCA_004320125.1 Scolopax mira
CTCATGAGGTTCTTCCTTGCCCAGCTCTCCAGCCTGTCTTGGTCTCACTGGATGGCAGCACGGCCTTCTGGGGTGTCAGCCACCCCTCCCAGTCTGGTATCATCAGCAAATTTGGCAAAAATGGCAAAAGCAAAATTGAACTACAGATTTTTTAGTACGGAAAAAGGAAAATGAACATCTGCTCTGTTTTCTGCCTCACTGGTTTGGGGCTTTTAATGTGTTAAGCTAAACAATGTGAAAAAACCACTATTTTAAAGCACTGTTCTAGTGTTATTCATGCCTCTGAGCCATCAAAATTAAACATGTACAGGATCATGTACAGAACCATGATTAAATCAAACACACCACCACTTCATAACGCTGTTAAAAAGCCAGGCTTTTCAGCTCTTTTTCTGGTTTGAAACTGAAGGCTGGCCTCAGCAATAAAACTCAAGACCATTTAAGATCTCTTCAGATCATGAATGTCTGTTCCTAACTTACCTAAATAAGGCAAAGTACTTAATCACATTCCCCAGGCAAAATAGTATTATAAACAATAATTAATACTATTAAGTGGGTATAAGTTTGGAATCTTGAAACTCTTCTGTCATTAACAATCCCCTACATAATTACAGAAGCCTACCTGGAAAAAAACAATAATACTAAAGAAAAAAGAAGCTAATATGCCAAATTTGTCAGACATACACATACAGCTCTAAGCACCTTTACATAGACACATAACATTCTCAGCAGCTGATTTCGTATTAAAGTGGGTGCCAAAACCCTAATACAGAAGAACAACAAACACTACAGCTGCTCAGCTTTCAGCTGGGAACAAGTCCCAGCCTGCTTTTCCAGGCCCATTCCAACCAAAACTTAGCTCTGATTTTCCCTACTGCTTCATACATGCTTAGGCTTCCAGCAAGTTCCACACAGTGTTACAATGAACTCAAAACTCCAAAACAAAAATGAGATTATTCTGCCTGGTTTCTGCTTTTGATGTTTCTGCAAAATATGCTTCTTTCAAGGACTAACTCAAAGTCCAACAGAGCTAAATCAAAGATTCCCACCAAGGGCAAGCCACCTCACTTCCTGATTCACAGAGGTGTTCAGCACTTCCAGCAGGCTCCCCCTGAGACAAGGCACCACAGGAGCTCTCCATCCCGACTCTGTAAAATCCCATACAAAATTACAACAGTGGCCATACCAGCACCTTCTGCTCATTTTAGTACCAATGTGTCACTGGAACAGTAATTCTGTACATTCATGACAAGTCTTCATAAGGTTTACACACTGCAGCAGAAGTACTGGTGGGGAACAAGGATTCATGCTCCATTTTTTTGCCACAACCTTCCCAAGCTGGAGAGCACCAACACAATGTGCAATCGGTATTTTTCCCCTCCCTTATTCAATGCTCAAACACCTCTTCATTGAAAAAAACCTGCACATCTTCAAAAAATGAAGCTGCCTGCACCAGACTTTGTCTAAAGAAAGTATTGTAATTATGCCTATTTAAGGATTTACATTTTAATTTCAGCTTCAAGACAGCTGGGCTCCTCTCAGGGGAAAACCAACAGCAGCAGAGTAAATCCTTCAGGCACGTTCCCCCTGCTTTTCTTTCCAAGTTGCTGCTGTAGGGTTTTGCACTGGTTGAAGACACCATCAATGCACAACAAAAGGATATTCTAGCCTCTCTGGGTAACAAAATGCTAACATAAAGACTGCCTAACCTGGGGCAGTAGCTTTCAAGAACTAAGAAGATTTATTTTTCCTCTCCCAAGGGTAAAATAAGAAATACCATATAGCCTTTCAGATTCAAAGAGATTAGAAAATGAAAAGACTTACTGAACAACTTGATCCACCCTTTCAAGACAGAGTTGTTCGATATTCATGTGGCTGCCCCATATCATGCGGTAGGGTCTCATTGGCTTGTCTCCATAAAATGCAAACACTTCCATTGCATAATGCAAGTTAGCTCATCTTGGACAAAGACCTCAGCTGCAGAACTAATCCCACAAGCAACAGCTTTAAAGGAATACTTAAAACAAGTTTTTTGAGGTGGATTCCTCAGAACTCACTGCACGAAGTTCACAATAGGCTTTGATAGCAGCACTAACAAGTAATGAAATAGATATTTCAATTATAAGTGTTTTCAAGTTGTGCTTATCAACATTTTAATATGAAAGTGACAAGAGATACACTGTCAGCAAAGAGGCTGCTCAAAGAATATACAGGATAAAAGCCAGTGATCCTTTTATTATTCCATCAACGTCACAAGAAAGGAAGTAATAAACAACTTATTCAAGCTTCCTCTGGATGCTCCAAAGCATTTTTAAGGAAGGCAATCAGAGTTTACACAGGCCCTGGACTAGCAAAGTTTCTTCTTCTTAGCTTGTTATTCCCATAACATGCTTAAAAATCTTTCAAAGCAGCACAGTGAGCAGGTTAGCAATGCAAGACAGTATCAATCGGTCCCAGATTCAACAAGAGCTGGGAGACAAGAACCATTGACTCTGATTCACAGAAACAACCCCCTTCAAGAAGGGGCATCTCCTGTTTTCCAGTGCAGAAGTGAGACAGACAAAATCTACCCACCCATCTCAGTACTGCCTCTTTTACCTGACAGAGTGGGCAGGAGTACAGACGATGTAGGAGGCAGAGCAGTTTCTTCACGCTCATTTCCGTGCACCCACACAGGGCCGGCCAGAATTGCTGTCCCACCATGTGCCACCAACTGCTGCTGAATGGTCACCAACATAGAAGGGGTTTGTGCGCTAGCACAGTTCTTCCCAAATCTCTATTTCCCTACTGAAAGTCTCAAAATGTACTTGAAAGTTTACAAACCTCTGAGTTTGCTCTTTCTGGAATGCAGGCACACTGAAGAGAGAATATAAACAAAATTAAATACAGGTACAATCATAGAATCATATAAAACATTAGTGTAAGATACTGAGTCGGGCTTATATAAATCACAGTGCAAACCACACAGTCCTAGTCTACTGACAGGCTGAGCAACCGTTATCTGTTGCACATAGATATTCAGAGAAAAGTACATTATGCCAGCTGTCACGGGGAAGCATAATAATACTGGTTCCACATTACTGCCACTGCTCACAGCTCTGCTGTCCCCAGCCCACCTGCCACCACCCTGGGATGCTTTTATGACTGAAGTGCATGAGCTCTTTTGTTGGTCGCCTAGAAAACACCACCCATAGTATTTGAGCCCTAACATTTCAAGTAGCTCCAATTCAGCTTTCAGCTCAGCTCTTTGTCCTCTAAAAATAACTTACATTTAATTGCAACTGGCTACAATTTTCTAATTCTTTGTGACCCCAAACTTCTAAATCTATTACCCGGAGACAGCCACAGTAATCCTTAATGAAGGCATGGGTATGATGCAGCATGCGAGGGGCCATCTGGTTGCCAGGTGTTTCCTGGCTTAGCTTTTCCTCACAACACACATCCCTCCTCCTCCTCTAATTCTGAGGAAGGCAATTTCTACCTCAGGACAGTCCTTCATTAAAGACACAGGTAAGGGTTTTATGGCAAGCAAGTCAGCTGCAGCACAACAACGTTCAGAGGCTGCAGCAGAAAGCCTAGAGGGCTGTTTATTACCATACATATCTCTGTGTGATATGCAAAAGACAACGCCAAGTGTATTTCTGACTGTTAATAGGAAGGGAGCCAAGTACAACATTCTCACTGTAACCCTATGTCTTGTGTCCTTCACACACAATCAAAAAAAAAAAAAAAGGTTAAGAGAGCAGTTTTTTAGAACAGGACCATTTACATAAAATTAGGTGATTCAAAAAGTATACTAGGCAAGATTTACCACCAGTTTAATTTGTCTTTTAGGGAGCAACACAACCTATTCAGGGAGGTTAAATCCTGTGATCTTTATTTTCAAAATGGAGCATTAACTTCCTTAAAATCCCTGTCTTTCAGACAGGTAAAGGCTTTCTACCTCTCTGATGCACATTCCTTCCCCCTCTGGACCTTGTGTGGTAGAAAGTAATTTTTGTGCAGCAGTAGTGCTGCCCTGGCTCAATTTCCTAAGCTGTCTTCCCATGGGGTCAGGCAAGGACCAGGCACCGTGGGAGGAAACAGGCACAGCATCCCCACAGCACCAGCTGAGATAAGTCTTGACTGCCAAGAGACAGCAACCCAGACTACCAAACTGGAATGCTTCTCCCAGTTCCCACTATCAGACTAAGATTTAGCTTGCATACATTTCAGGCTAAACCCAGAAAACATTAGTTGAGCACTTGAGTAGTCTGTTCTCAGGAACAGTTTCAGACTGCTTATATCCAAGTTCCAGGGCCAGTGAACATGCATAGCAAAATTGTATCAATATTTCTCAAACAGGGTAGGGAAAACTGATTTCTGTCACACCAAAAAGAAAAGGCCTTGTGGCTCAATTCCAGTGTATGGAAAGGAACTCTGTGCTGGGAAGCTCCAGAGATTCGGGCTTGATGTTTCTGCAGTCTTTGGGAATATTGCTGAGCAGACACACAGGGCAGAAATGTCTACTTTGCCCTAGCAGCCAGGAACCTGCTTTTCCAGGCTTGGGCATTAGCCAGATACCCAACAGAGCTACAGCCTGCAGGCCACTCCAGCAGTCCACAGCTCTTGGCACAGTCTGTAGGTGCCCTAGGACTCACTGCCTATGGGGATGTCAAACCCTAATCAAATTACTGGTGGATACAGAGAAGATGATTTTGCAAAGACAAGGCTGAAATTTGCCCATAAAATCCCCAAAGGAATAATTTCCAATCCAAGAAGAGCTTCTCTGATTCTATTGTGGATCAGGAACCTAAGCAAACAGGGCAAGCAAAAACCAAAACCAACAGTGTACCTGTGATGGACATGCCAGAGGTTCTCACTACTGGCCCAGAGCTCCACCAGCTAGCACACACTATCCACTCTATGGCTGTCTTGCCCATGATCCAAGACACCCATAAGCCCTTCAGAAGAGGAGGAACTCCTCATTTCAAAACAAGGTCCATCAGGAGAATATCAACAGTTCTTTTTCCATGGTTTCATCTATATAGTGGGTTTCTTATTTATGCAGAGCTCTCCACAGAACTGTGTTTCAATGCAAAATGAGTGACAAAACTCAAAAGCAACAAATGGAAAGAAAGAAACACTGAAATGCAGTCGTAGCAAGGGTGGAAGGGGAAACTGCCCAGTACCACTGCCAGTTGTGAAGAATTTTCTAGTCCAACTGAACAAGTGCCCAGAGACACAGCACCTTTATTCTTGAGGCCTGCTTGCTCATTTGATTGTTTGCATATTTTAATAGGTTTTAAAAGGAAAGCTTCTGCTAGAAATTATTTTCACAAGCCTCAAAACATTCTTCAAAGATCTACTCATCTGCTTAGTGACACAGGCATGGGGCAGGGCTTGTTTACTAACCTAGGAGGATTACACATCAACCTAGATCATGCCTTGCCTGCAGGTAAGAGCAAACAAGACTTAGACTTTCCAACTCCAAAGGCATGAGGGGAACAGAATCCAAAATAAAGTTATGTTTATATCATATTTGGATGGAGAAAAATAAGTGAACAGAGGGAGACAGCAGTTTCTTTCTATCTCTTGTTCAACAGTCTCTGGAAATCCTGGATAGACAAATTCTGTTCCTACAATTGTGTCAGCTCTGAAACCAACCAGCTACAGCTAAAACAAGCCTCCACAGCTAGTTTTTCAAATAAAAACATAACATATGCCTCTGACCTCTCTTTTTGTCTTTTTAATGCTGAAGGAAGACTCACTTTTCACTTACCTTCCCTCTCCCTTCTGAAACCCAGAGAAAGCCACCAAAACATTGCCAGAGAAAAAACAAACACACCACATCTAAAACACTCGTTCTCTTGCACATCCCAAGACAGACAGGTCACTTAACTCCATTGCATACTGGAATAGGCAGTGTTACTGGGGCTGATCTTTCAACAACTTAAAGCGCAGAAGAAAATTCCACCCTCTTCAGAAAAAACTTACTACTTCTGTCAGTATATGAAACAAATTAGAAACAAAAATAACTCAGATTCTTCGAGTGACTGAAACCTCAGAACTGAAATTCATCTGAGAATGACAGGGCAGTAAGGCCAAACAAATTACCTGGTGCTGATCACAGTCAGAGGTCTTTCAGAGAAATCACCCATAACACCAGCTCTGCAATACCACATTTTCAAGGAAATAGTTCTTTCTGATCCTAGTAGTAAACATAGCTTCATGTCCTGAGGTATGGAAAACACTAGGTTTGCCCAGTATTTTTTCCAAGTATCTATTCCCTCTCCTCCTGTTTATAATAGGCTGTAAACAAAACTCAGTCCTAAAATACTTAATTCGAAGTGTAAGCAAGTTAGTTACTCCAAGTACGGCTTTCACCATCACCATGTTCTGGAATAAAACACAAAATCCATGATACCACCCAAAAAAGGAGTATCTGCCTTAAAACAACCAGTAGCATTTTTATCTCCTGATTTGGGAAGGTACACACCTTCCACCAATTAAACTCTACCATTGTCGGCATCTTAAAAAACCAAAACAAACCAGTTGCAATCAAGGGCTACTCTCTCCTAAATAGTGGTGTACTTACTCAGTTGTGCTGCAAGACACCATGCAGAATTGAGTTCATCACAAGACTGCAAATCACAGCATAAGGCATGATTTCAGTAGATGCTACTTGACTTATTACCAGTGTCTCAAAGCCTGAGAATGTGATAAGGGCTTCAAAGACAACATAGTCCAGATGAACCAAAGAACAGAAAAGCCCTGTGATTACAGATGCTTGGTGAACAGCAGGCAACACTGTCAGCACCTGCACAAGTTCAGCACTCACCCCAAAGTCAGTCTCTAGACACAAGGGCTGCTGAGATGGCTGACGGGAAAGGCTTGATTGACTCTGTGCCTGTTGGTAATTACAGGTAATAATGCAGATCAATGCTGGCGTTCCAATACCAGTTTTACCATCTAAACAAACACACAACCATTCAGTCATCTGAAGAATCAATATCATAAATATGGTAGAATGAGAAAATGTGTTTCTAACTTCCAAGTGCCTGCAATTATCAGTTAAAACTTTGCAACATATTATTAATTCCACTTATTGCTAACAGTGATGCTGCAATTGTACACTGGACCAAAACAAGTGAAGGCAAAAAAAAAACCCTTAAAAATAGCCTAACTGAATTCAAGTTTTTGCACCTGTAGAAAAAATTTGGTACTAGAGATCGTTCTAAGTGAAAGCAATTTGACTACACTTTTTCTTTTTTTTCAAATGCGTTTCACAAAATTTCTCAACTATTCATATTGAAAGACACATTTAAGAGGTTTTTAATCTTGCATTCAAAATACTGACAGTGATTTAAGTAACACTAGTAGCTTGACACTTAAAACAATCTAACCTAAAGGATTGTATTATCTCTAAATCACTGCTGGTAATTTTGGCAAACTATGTAGAGTATAAAATTATAGATATTAGTTTGTCATATTACAAAAGGTCTTTTATTCAATGTCTTGGACATAAATTTATTATATGCTGTAACAGATAGCACAGATAACTGGATACTACAAAATGTTTACATTCAATATTTGCTAAGTCTTACTGAGAAGCACAACCAGCTCCCTACACCTGGAAAAGTTTAACTTTGCAGAAAACAACATGGAATGACAGCTCTTACTTACCACCTTACCACACACCATACCTTGCTCTTTGGAACAAATCAACTTGTTAACTGTTCCCCCCCTCAAAGAGGTTTGTTTTTCTTTCTTTCTTTTTTCTTTTTTTTTAATTACTCTCTCACGTATGTTTGCCAACTTTTCCTTTACTACTCCAAGAAATACACACATGTTATCTCCCTAAACAAAAAGAAATATACAGGCTCCTTCCTCCTAATTTATGGGTTTCATCATTTTCCTGAGGAAAATTTTCTTTATGGGACATCAAATCAATCATACTAGAAAAGACTGATGGGGACAAAAAATTAGCATGCCACTTTCCTTTCAAACACACTTAGTGCCAACCTTAAATGCCAGGTCTGCTCTGGCAACACAAACACTAACTCCTAGCTGTATTCTGAGCATGCTGACAGCCTGTGAAGAGCTTCCTTAGGGCCAAACTCTGCCCTGACTGAATGGGTTCAAATCAAGAATGACTCTGATACACATCTGGAGGAGCTGACTCTTTTAATTCAGAAATCTCCCTCCTATTCTTGTGGCTATCTCCCTGCACCATGTATTTACTAATACTGAGGTGGGGGAGTGATAAAGGAGGACAGGATAATTCTGCCAGTCAGGAAACAGCTTAAGGCCAGCACACCTGGCTTCATCTCTGATTCCCTCCAACCTTTGGACAAGCAGGATGGGATGTGAATGACTGAACATCCAAACCACCCCTTGAGGAGCAAGCTTCAACCTCCTTTTCCTTTGTAAATCATTCAGCTCCACCCCTGCCATCTCTCTTTTGAGCCCCAGGATTTTTTCCTCAGCCTTCTTGAATGTCTTCTGATTGCTGAGAGAAATAAAAGCTAGTGTTGATTTCATCGTGACTCAAGGGAAACAGGCAAATGCCTAATTGCATGAACACAGTCTTGCTGCAAGCAAGAGCAGCAGCCTGCCTGCCCACCACACCCTGCAACACAACCACCAAACAGCAGCTTGAGACACCTGAAAAGCATGTCAGGCACCAGCAGACAGGCATTTGTCAGCGAGAGGCACCTTGCACATGAAATACAGCTGCTGTTAATAAAGCCATAGTCACAGCACCTGAAACAAAGGTAGCAGTTCTGCTTTCTGAGTGATACCACATGGCCAGAACAGGAATGGATGCCCAAGCATACCTTACCAGATCCACATGGAAGCAGCTGCAAGAATGGGACAGGGGCTTTAAATGGGCCAGAGCACAGTGAAATCATATCAACATTAGCAAGTGCTGGATGTCAGCACTGGGAGTTGTTAAGTTGCGGTGCACAGCCTGGGGTCCAGAGTCCAGAGAAATTCCCCATGAGGGGATCAGATCTTTCTGCTCAGAACTGGCAGTCACAGAAAGGCTGCTGGAGAAAACAGAATAACTTGGCACAAAAATTCCTGGTTAGCTAGAACAAGCTAACCAGCTTTCCAGGTAACCAGAATTCAGACCCAGGTTTGAACCCTCCTTGAAGTCAAAGGACCTCAAACAGGCATTTTCAGCCCAATTCACAGCAAACACAGAAAAGAGGCTTTCTTCACAGTCCCCCTCAATCTCTGAGCTTTCCTAGAGGTTTAAGAGGGACTTTACATTTCAGGTCTGACACCTCTCAATTGCCTACAGTGGCTTAACAAGTTATACAGATACCTTCTACAGAAAATGCAAAGAACAAGAGAAAGAAAGAGACTTGGCTCTACCTCAAACCCAGATGGGGTTCTTCATGTCACAGCCCAGGCAGCAGCATGGTTGAGCTATGTAGGGAAGGGGGCCAATCAATGCAGATCTTCACTCACAGCCAGCAGATCTGGGTTTCTGGCCCAGCAGTAAAGCACCCAGGTCAATTCTGAAGGTTCACAGCACTGTCTACTGATTCTTCTCTAGATCAAATTTAGACCAAGGCTGGAATTTTCAAAAGCATAACCCTAACTCTGTTATGAACCTTTATAATATTTCTACCCTATGTAACTTTGTTCATCCAAGATCAGAACCTCAGGAAAAATGGCAAGTTTTGCATGACAAAGCAGCTCCTCTAACAGATAATGTACATTCCTCAAAATAGAACTGACAGCTTAGTTTTAAACCAGAAACCAGCCCTTATCATTCTCTCCAGAAAATAAGTGAAAACATAGGGTTAATTGAATCAATAGGTCTTATAATTAAATGCTGCCAAGTTAGCTAATACGATTGGACTGCTGGTTTTGGTTTGGTTTTTTTAATGTTATTTATCCAGAAGTTGCATACATTTTAAATACAGCTAATTTTATAAGCGAGTATTGAAATTTAGTTTAAATCTCTCTCAGGGGACAAAGTGAAAGTTTCACAAACAGAAAAGTAAGTTTTCATAGACCCAACTCACTGGAAACTACTGCAATCTAACTGCATTATGGCTAGTAGAAGTACTAACAGAAAACTCTTCCTACTTCTTACCAGGGGCTTGACCAACACAAAACTATAAATATTCCTTAGATCCCCTCACTCATGAGTGCCAGCTGTAAATGAAGGAGCAGAATTTGCCAGAGGGGCTGAATTCTACCTACAAATCCAAACCTTAAGAATTCTCAGGTATAAACTGATTATTTCCCTGAAGGGGAAAAGCACCCCAGATTTTCAATAATGAGAAAACAGAGCTGAAAGGGGCATTGTCTTTTTCCAGATGGAGTGAGTCAGGTGCAGATTCAATGAATTCAACACAGTTATATTGATTTTCTCCACTTAATACTCTTGCTTGTAATATGGCTATTGTCTCCCTTGTACTATATAAACATACAGATGCACATATATGTTTTATCCGAAGACAGACACCATGCGCTAAAATAAACAAATACTTATTACAGCACAGAAAGTTAGAATAACAACATATTTTAAAAATGGCAAAAGAGAAACAGTATACTGTAACATTGGTCAAGACTATCAAACAGCACTAAGCTGTCTCACACATTACAGAAAACAAAGAGACTTGACAAATCTTAATATTACTGAGGTTGCTAAAGCTTCACCTTTTCACCAGAATCCCTTTCAAACTGACAGCCTAACAAAGATGCAAGATACTGAGTACAGACACCAACACTCTGAAACTGTTGGCTTGTTAGCATTTTGAATGATTGTGATGGGCTCCCCCCCACCTCCAAGACAAAAGAACAAAGATCAGCTTCATCTGCGAGACTGCTGTCGGGAAGAACAGCAGTGAGTGTAAAACCATAAGGAGCAATAGCATTAGCTCATCTTTTCTCCCTAATACAGCAGCAAACAATTAGTGTTAAAGTAAAATGGGTCAATCAGGACCTCAAATCTTCTTAACAGCTAGCATAGTCAACCCATGTGGCCACAGCAATCCAAATTAACCCCATAGACACATCAGCCCTTTTCCTCCAATACCTAGAAAGCAATTACAAATGTCACATTGAATCTCTTTCTCAAACACTCTCCTATAGTTTCGTAGCATAACAAACTGAGCATTAAAACCTCAGTACCCCATAAAATAAAACCTTTTCCGTCTACTGAGGCAGACAGCTTAAGAAACCACCTCTGTTTCCAGCACCAATCCTCTAAATCACCTCCAACCTACAGAAATCAGTCTCATGCTGTTTCTTCTTGTTAGCTGAGAGGCACTACAGAACTGCTGCTAATCAGCACACCTGTACACAAAGCAAAAGAACACAGGAAAAATCACCAGTGCTAAATATGTCAAGACCCACCCATACTCTCTGTGTGCACGTGTCTGAGAAGGGATAAGCAATGCAGTGATTTCACAGAACATTGTTCATTTCCCTGCTTTCTCTGGAGGTACTCAGCCCCACCAAACATTATCAAGGTTTTCCACCACTGAGCCCACACACTCTTAATCTACACTCTTTTCCTTTCTAGTTAAAACTGCTTAACTTTCAAACACACTTAAGGCTCGCTTACAAGGGCCATTAAGCATGTGTTTAAACAACTGAATAAACCCAGATGGACCAAAACAAGCATCTTTGAGTCTTAGGGAACAGTTCTACATATCAGCCCATGCTTGATATTATTTCTTCATCAAGTATGCACATGGACTTTAAGGCAGCACATGAACAAAATATCCAGATGGTCAGATAATTAAGCTTAGAAGGGACCTTAGGAAGTCACCTAGCCCTAGAACCCCAGGTACTACACATTCCCAAAGTTCTGTCTGTTCACATGCATTTTAACTGCAATACTCTCTGATCACTGTCTAGGCAAGGCTTCAAAACACCAACAAATGTCCTGCAGGCAGGGGTTCTGCAGGTTCCCCTTCAGGGAATCCCAATAAAGCCAAGAGTTTTGGTGTTTGTTTTTTTCTTTCCCTGTGAGTCAGAGGTTATACCAGATCAATTCTCAGCACAATCACTGCCTGTGCTGTAGGTGAAAGATCTATAAGAAACTCGGGCCTTTAGACTGAGCCACCATTTATAGAGAAGAACTACTATTGGAGCTTCCTCTCACCCCCTTTTCTTAAGCTAATTGTAATTTGTCCCATCATAACAAATCAGATTTCAGATCTCATAGATGCTGCAAATTCTGTCAGTACCTTGTGACTTTGTAGAGCTTGTAGCAATAGAGAGGTAACTTTCTGAAAGCCATCATCATAAAGTCCTCCTCTTTTTGACTTCTTCTTCTCACCCCTTTAAGAAAACAAACCTCCCTCCAGCACATGTATGACATGCCACATTTGGGGGTGACAGCTGAAAGAGTCCAGCAGAGTCTGCAATGGGCCTTGCCCGCCCATTTCTGTGATTAGACATTTCTAGCAATTTCCACAGCTCAGACAACTGTTTAGTGAGCAAGGGACTAGGGCTAAAGGGGCCACAGCCTGCTCTAGTGTTAGCACACATGGCAAACATTTCCCACCATCAAACCACATACCAGGTACGTTGTTTAGCAAACAGTAACTGCTACGGAGAGCAGCATGACACAGGCTGAAAGAAAAGGTATACTTCTGAAAAGACATCTAGCAACAAAGGAATTCTTAACCCAAACTGCAGGGACTGCAGGGATTCATTTTGGGACTACTGTGATCAGATCATTTATGTCTAGGCACAGCACCTCAGGGGTCATTAAATGATGACTTTTTCTTTATTGTCAGAGCATATTTAAAGACCATAGCTAAGTGAATACTGACATAACACACCATAACAATTACATCACCTCTCTAAATCAAGGGTGCAAATGGCGCTTTATGTAACAAACTGCATTATAAACACAGTGAACTGCCCTCTATCCTCCAAGCATGCTAAAATTGTCCACCAAAGAACACCAACTTTTTATTCTCAGGATGACAGCTCTTTGGCTTCTCTCAAGCACCCACAGGCAATGCGCAATATGGGTGCAACAAATTGTAAAGTTCCATTAACCAAATCCTGTGCCTTGGATAAAAGATGAGAAGAGCTACAACTTACGCCATTGCGTTTCACTGCTGAAACCACCCCTCTTCCCAGAGCCCTGCTGCTCACCTGCACGTTTCATTTCGACACTGAACAGTCTCACTAAGCCACTGGAGTTATTTTCAGTGTGTTAGTTTAGGTCACATGTAAATGCCTGAGCTTCAGGAGAGTGGCACCACATTAAGACTGGGGTCCTGCCTACTGCTGAATACATTGTGAGTGTTCTGCAACTAGGTGAAATGAAATATGCAGCAAGGAACTCAGCGGTTTCTAGACCTAGGTGCTACAAGGGTGAGCTTGGCCTTCATATTATATATCACACTTTCAGAACATCATCAGCAGAAGCCCACACCCATCCACAAACTTAACAGAATCATCTCCATGTTAACTGACAAAGAGTCACCACATGCAGGGAAGGTGCCCATTCTCTCTTTGCTGGTGAATCACTTCTTAGTGATCAACGAAGTAATGGCAGGGGCAACTTCTCTAGGTAATGCTCTCTCAGTACATCATTTCTCTCTTCTCAGCAAAGGCTGGGATGCTGTGATCACATCATCACATTGGGAGGGAAGCAAGAGAAGCTATAGAAAATAAATATATTCTGCAGCTGAGCTTCTTGTTGGGTGCATTAGCTCTGTCTAGACATCCCTGCAAGTCTAAACCAGCACAGGTGAAATGAAACGGGTTCTTTCAAGGCAGAAAACAAAGGTCTGGGGAGGAAATGGGAAGAAACAGAACAGAAAGGATATGTTCTTCAATCTTGCAAGGAAGAACCCTTCTGAAAACAAAAGGGACAGGTTTCTGAACTGTGCACAGTGCAAATGCTGGACAGCAAATGATTTTTTTGGAGAAAGGAAGGAAAAAGGTTTATTGACACAACCACAAATACATGACAAATTATGAAAAGGGATGCTGGAGAGCTAGAATAAGACTGACAAAATACATAGGTATACACCCCATTCTACTGCATGATTTTATGTTAATGACCACTTATATGTGAAAGCCAGCTATTTCATATCAGGAAAAAGCCTACATGAAAATCCATCAACGAATCAGAGAGTATCTTTATTCAGAGGAAAACTGAAAGTTCATGCTTAGCATGAGCAAATAAACATCGGTACCTTTATATACCGAAAGCAACTCTTCCAGCATATGGCACACTGCCTTCTTTTCTCAAAAGGTATTTCATAAAGTGCACCTTATTCAAACGGCAGGTGACAATTAGCCTTTCAAACACATTATACGCAACAAATTGAGGCAAGCAGTCTTTATTTGGGTAGCTCGCATTTGGCGCAACGCTCCGTCACTGCAGAGCTGCACAGGCTCACGGCTCGTACCTGCAGCAGTTCAAGCGAGGCACACACTTTGCATAATTTTCTCTTATATAAAAAGGCTTTGTTCTCCGCCGCCTGGCTGCGGTTACCAGCCTCCCCGCACACGGTTGTTTCCTTTTCCGCGGCTGATCCATTCAATACAGGGAATGATTATTTTCTTTTTTTTTTTTTTTTCCCCTCTTCTCTCCCCTCCCCACCCCCGATGCAAATTAAAAGCGCTTACAACCATCACCCACACACACACACCCTTGCCTGACACAACGTTCTTTGTTCAGCCTCACAGATCCCTTCAGAGGAGCTTAGGGGCGGGAGCAGGAGAGGACAGAAGGTTACATCCTTTTAGAGGGTTTTACAGCCCCAGAGATGCTCGAACCCTTGAAGGCAGCCGGCAGACGTCGACTGCCCCTCACGAAGGTAAAAAAGCAGGCGTTTATCGGGGAGCCGATAAACGGCCCGCACCTCTCGCCGCTTCCCTTTACCTCCGGCAGGTCCGCAGGGGCGACTCGCTGCAAACTTCGGCCCGGGTCGCCTCCTGTCAGAGCCCGCGCCCCGCCTGAGGGAGCACGCGCAGGGCCAGCCCCGCGCCCCCAACAGCCGCCAAACGGCCGGCGCGCGGACACCCCTCAGAGGGGCGCCGATCCCCCCTCACAAACCCCCTCCCCGTTTCGTCCTTCCTTCCTTCTCCTCATTCTCTTCTTCTTCTTCCGAGGGGGAATCCCCGCCCCGGGCTGCGGAGCCGCCGCTGCCCCTCTCGCCCGCCCGGCAACGCCGGCCCGCAACGAAGGGGGAGGCGGTTCGGCGGGAGTTCTTACCTGAGCGCCGCGGCGGCTGCCAGCACCGGGACGCACTGCCGCGCGAAGGGCAGAGATGAGGGCGCGCCGCCGCTGTGCCCGCCCCAGCCCGCCTCGCCGCTCTCGGGGCTGTCGCCGGGACGCGGCCGCCTGCGCGCCGCCGAGCCCCCGGGACCCGCTCCTCCTCCTCCTCCGCCCCCCGGCCCCGCCCCGGCGCCTGCTCCCGCAGGGCCCCCGCGGCGGCGGTAGCTGCGGGCCGGCCCCTCGCCGCCGCCCCGCCCCTCGCCCTGCCCGCAGCGGCCCCTGCATTGCGGAGGAGCCCCGCGGCCTGCCCCGGGAGCTGTGAGGGGCAGCCGCCCGTTCCCGGGACCCGCGTCTGACAGGGCGCGGCGCTGGGTTAAATCGCGGCGAGTTCGGGCACCGGCGGTGAGGTGCTCCGTGAAAGCCGGCCCCGGTACCCAGCCCTCCGCCCAACCGGGATCGCCCTGCCCTGTCCTGCCCTGTCCTGCCCTGCCCGTGGTCTGTCTATCGTCACCACTGCCGTTGCATCGCATACCCAGCCTTCCTCACCTCGGTTGCCTTTGGTTCTTCCAACCATGCAAGTCTCAGCTAAATCTAATGTCTCCTATTTTTTCCTTCTGGAAAACAAAACAAAGAAAAAAAGAGAACCAATAATGGTGAGAAAGGTTAAAAAAAAATGTGACAGCCCCTCCGAAACGGCACTGCTGCTAACTTAGAAATTGTGCTGGTGTGGGGCCATCTCCTGCCATTTATTGGAATCCAGCAATGAAAGATACCCTATTGCTTGTCACTTACCAGCTTCTCAAGCCAACCTTTCCTCCTCGGGATGCCAGTTACCGTTTCTGTATTCCTCTGGTGAAAGTAGAGCAGGCAAGGGCAAAGTCATCCCTCATGCAATGCCACTGATGGGCTGGAGCTACAGCCAAACTCTTACTAGCCAAAGTCACTTTGTTTCAGTTCTCTTTGTGGGAGATGAAAGACTAAAAAGCGATTCTTACCTTTTCCATTTCCTAAATAAATTAGTCTAATGGGTTTGCTAAAACTGAACGTGCCAAAGCCAGTCTGACAGAATTTTTACCAGCAATTCCGAGTATCATGTATTAGCCTAATAAATGCTTTTGGAACAGGTACTATGTTTTGATTCAGTAAAGATAAATATTGTTATTCTTCTTTATGTTTGGGCCCCCAGAATATACACTAACTGTAACCCAGACTGCACTGTGAAAATTTTAAATGCTAATTTCAGTTTTCTTTAATTTTGCTGCACCACTCCAAGCAAGTCTATTTTTTTTTTCCAAAGCCTTGCTAATTGATTTCAAGCACAATTTTCAGGAGTACTGAGCACCCTCTTTTCTCTCTGGACATTAGCAGGTGGTCTACTTCATATCTGTAATTTGTGCCACATGAGTATTAGACTGGATGGTCAAAAGGCAGGTTTGGTAAAGCCTAGGCCCCGCCATTGCTTCTGTTTCTTCAGCTGCAATAGAGAGATGGCCATCCCTCTATTGGGATGGGCCCTATATAATGTTGGATTATATTTTAATCCCATGTTAATGCCAACAAAGTGACTTGGGGATGCAAAATGATGCTGTTAAGCATCTTGGTTTATAAATACATAAAGAAATTTCCTTTTCCTTTAAAGTTATGAATCTCTGAGTCAAGGCTACAAACATCTTCACTTTCAATCCCTTTCCCAATCGCTCCTCAAGTGGTTTGGAAGAACTTCTCACCACTGCCACTTCACTCTTCTAGCATTTCATCTTGTAAATTAGTGGCATGCAAAGGGAACAGGATCTTGCCAAAAGGGGAAAGCTGTCATATTCCCCTCTGGTTACCCACCATCAGTGATGTACATCCACCTGGAGGAGAAGATTCCAGAGGAAACTTATTTGTTCCAGGCAGCCTTTCTTGCAGACTGCCAGGAGCAAAGACATCCATTCAATGCAGAGGAATGTGCGCCAGTGTCCCCAGCACCCCAAGTGCCTTTCCTTTGCTGTCTTTTTCAATGCCTCCCTTTGGAGACCTCACCAGAGGTCTTCCCCCCCAAGCACTGGTCCTTTACCCTTCCTTTCACCATCTAGATAACAGGAATGCAGGCTTACATAAAGTCTAATCAGAAGGAGTCCTGAGAGGAAATAAGCAGTTGACTTGATCAAGGAGAAACAGTTATACTTCATCCAAATGGAAATTAGATTTATTTAAAGCTTACAATATTTAAAAAAAAAAAAAAAAAAAAAAAGAGGGAGAAAGAAAAGACCGCTTATACTTTTGTTGGAAACAAATACCGCAGTGGGTATCATGGAAGAGATGTCTTAATGGAAAAACATCATGCACAATAAATAGACTGTCCATTGTCCATAAACATTCCTAGAGATCAGACAGGCGATACAACTATAACTGGAGAAACACGCAGAATATTCCATGTGCCACAGAGGAATCAATGCAGGAGGCTTGTCTCTTTTCAGCAGCAGCCTGCAGAGAGAGAGGGAAGGTGAATCTTGGAAGTTAGTCGTTCGGTTGCAGTTCTCCTTTAAACAACCATCAAAGATGATGAAACATAAACACAGAGGAAAACAACATGGCATTCATCATTTTCCCCGAGATAATTATCTAGGCAAATTACATTATACTTTACATTAAATATTCAGCAACAGTGTTGACACTAGACAATTTAAGACAGGAAAAATTATTATAATTTATGTTAGAGATACTAAAATGCATGCACATTAGAAACATTCATGCAGAGATCAAAAAGTATCATCTCACTAAGAGATAGTGGAGAAAGATTTTTTTTTTACAAAGGAAACAGATTTTTACATAACTTCACAAACAATGTGGTTTATAGGAAAACTTTGACACACTAAATTATGGATCTATGTATGGAGGTCTGGGAAATCAAACGCAGAGGATTTTTACCTGCCTGCTGAAAGAAAAAGGAATTGCATTGCCTGTAGCTCTTTTTAGAACAGATTCATTTGAAACTGTGGCTGGGAAATGCTGTTTGAAAAGGGATTCATGTCAATTTGTATTTTTCTTTTACTGTATAGCTACAATAACAAACCACTGCCGCTCTTCTGACAGTTTATCAAGGTGCTGGTGACTTCGGTGTTTGGCTTCACTTCAGACTGGAGAAGGAAACATTTAATTTCTCAAAAACACTGTGTGGCTCAAGCCTCGGTGCCAATGTCACAGCATTAGCTGAGCGAACTGAGCAGTCAAGGCAAAGCCAGCTCTTACCTATTCATGATGTGAAATGCTGCGAGGACCAACAAGGATGATGAGGATGATGACATAGTGGAAAGTATGACAATGACCCCTTCACACACTTTCCCTAGGGCCGTATATGCAGTCTCTGGGTATGTTCAACAACCGGTTGAGCAGTTTTTTGCCACCTTTCCCCTTGAAAACACCTAGACTAAGGTGATCGGGAAACAGCGCTCCTGTGTGTTTCAGCATTGCCGACATGTTTCTATCAGTTGAGAAACTCTAGGGTCCCTCTAGTGCCCAACAGAGGCCATGAAGAAGAAAGGCAGGCTGAAAAGCTCCTTCAAATGATGATTAACCACTAAGCAAAGTTAAAGCTTCCACTGAAAATAATATGTACTTAACCCTGGCTTTGCATAACAAACTCAATTTCTTTCTGTTTTGGACAAGAAACTCAACTGTATCGCATCAGCTCGTACAGTAACATTCCCATGTAAAAGCTTGTCTCCTATTTGATTATATTTAGCTTTTAAGGATTATTTAAAGATATTACCTGTTTGCAAATGTATGTCTTAGGTTGCTACAGGAAAGCTATAAGCAAAGGTGAGATCTATCTACAGTGGAAGGACTTGTACCAGGGCAATGCTGCCTTTGTAGTTATCTTTGCTCTTTTTGTCTAAGGGACCGTAGATGATATGAATTATGATGGAAGAATTAGCTTCAGGGAGCTACATTCTAATTTATTTAATGCTTTTGATGTCAAAAGTCAGTCTCTGCATGAGAAGTAGAATAATTTGAAAGCAAAGAGAGGGTTCAAAATGCTGGTGCCACCTGCTCTTGGGAACACTAAGAGACAAGAATTGTTGTAGAGAATGAACTCTAGTGGATGTCTCCATTTCTTGATGCTATGACTGAAAGTGAAGGGTCCCCAGATAACAGAAAAAAGGACAGTAAAGGTCCCTTACAGAGTATGTGGCTATGTGCAGAGCTTCCTTCTTTTCCTGATGTTTACCTAACCCAGCTGCTTTTCCCCCTCAGATCTTGAGGCTTTGTGACATCTTTGTTATGGGGCTGGTTCCTTTGCTGAAGAGGAAAAAGCTGGATGTCAGACTTGTCATGTTAGAGACATCTCATGGGAGGTTTTGCAAACGTATTCAAAAGGAAGCAAGGGGAGTACTGATCCCTGCAGGATTCAGCTGTAGAAAGTTCTTAACCTAAATCAATTTTCACTGCTTTACCCCATTTTCTGTGGTACAGGGGAACAGTTCAGCTATTAAATTTTCACCTCCACAAAAAGAAAAAAAAAGAAAAACCAACTCTCTAGGAAAATAAGATTGTCACTTTTAAGATTTTCTAGTTATAACAGGGAATTATGATTGACAGAAAGCAATAAGTTCAAGTTTGAGCTTAGGTTGCTTGTTTTGCCATCCCTAGCATCTCACTAGTACAAGCACTGCCTTCTTTATCTGTCCTGAAAGCTGTGGCAATAAAACTACTGCACCATTCAGTCTCACTAGGTCTTCTAATGAAATAGAAAAGATAACCATCCACTGCCTACCTACAAGATCAAACAGAAGATGAACAAAACACACATTAAGGTTTAAGTACTGAAATCTCTTTACATTGCATCTGTAGCAAAACTATATGAAAAAGTTGCATTTCAAAATAAATATGATGTACAAGTTACTAAATAGCCAAACTGGTCAAGAACATGACGCACTATTATTGAGATTTAATTTCCTGTTCTGGGGGAACCTCTGAATTTTTCCGACAGTAGCTATGGAGGACTAAAGAACTTAGAAGGAATCTATTATTCTGTTGCATGCTTGCACATGGAAGCTCTTCAGTTCTCTGATTTGCTGATAGCTTGTTTTATTAATGTGGAATTTTGATTAGGCTTTTTAATATGCTCCTCTTGCTATGTTCAAACATGTAAATGTTACTGCATTTTCCAAGCCTAAAGCTTAAATTATCATCTGAAAATAGATTAGCCTAATCAAGTTAACACCACAATATGGGGCAACAGAGCTCATCTTGGGTTTGGGCTTTTGTATTTCTTTTCACCACTGATGTTCCTTCTTAAGAGAGGGCAGACACTGCAGACAGAATGAGGGGCTATTTTCTTATCAAAACTGTGGTTAAGCATCAATGTAATTAGGCTCTTTCCCTTGACCTAGCTTCAAATTCAGCCTCGTATCCTTAGTTTTTGTACAAACAACAAATGCAGTGGGGTCCAGTCTGGGTTTGAGAATGGCCTCAGCCTGATCAATAACACCCATCATGTCCTAGTGTGACAGAAATACTTCCTCAGCCTGAAGAAGGTGGTCTGAATACCTGAAGACTACCTGTTGGTTACACTATGTTGTAAAACTGCTTCTCCAGGGTCAGCAGCAGCGTGTGACTAACAGCCTGCTTTGTCGATGAAAGATGAGGACTGGTGTCCTGGGGGGTAGAACATACGTGCCATCTGTAAATTCATGCTGGCTCATGCCCATATATTTGCCCACAGTTATCTAGCTGTACAAAACATCAGTCCATGGGCAGTTACCCAATCTGAGTTACAGATGTTTTAGCATGTAAACACCTGGTTTAATGAACTGATACATTTGCTGCCACCAGGTTTAGAAATGCCATGCCAGCAGGTGGATGACATTCTGTAAAAATATTCCCCCAAAATGGCTGATCAGATCTTAGTAAATATATTGTCACTTTAGGAAAGCAGTAGTTCCTGTAGCGATAGGGCAAACCACCACTTAGCCTTGCAGTCACACAACTACATCTGTTAGCTGAGTTAACGTAGGCTACTTCTTTTTCAATTATGACTTTGGATTTGGTCATTTGAAGATACAACAACCCAGTTCAAAGTTGTACGAGGACAGGCTGAGGACAGGCTGAGCGAGCTGGGGTTGTTCAGCCTGGAGAAAAGAAGGCTTCAGGGAGACCTAATAGCGGCCTTTCAGTACCTGAGGGGGGGCCTACAGAAAGGCTGGGCAGAGCCTGTTTACAAAGGCCTGCAGTGACAGGATGAGGGGGCAGTGGGTTTAAACTGAAGAAAAGCAGATTTAGATTGGAAATTAGGAATAAGTTCTTTACAATGAGGGTGGCAGAGCACTGGAACAGGTTGCCCAGGGAGGTGGGCCTCAACCTCAAGGTGAGGCTCGATGAGGCCCTGGGCAACCTGGTCTAGTTGGGGGTGTCCCTGCTGACTGCAGGTCAGACTAGATGCCCTTTGAAGGTGCCTTCCAGCCCAGATGATTCTATGAAAGAGGAAAGTCAACAATGAAGCCTGGGATGCTCATTCCTATAAGATACCCCAGCCAGTGATTTGAATGGGGGGGAGGTGGGGGAGAAAAGCAACAAAACAATAAAACAGAGATTAATTCTGTCTTGAATCTTATATTCTGATGAAGGACCTGCAAGAGAAATGTAGAGGATGTTATAATCAAAGAGCTGATGGGCAGACACAGGAGTATTTCAGCTGGTTGCGACACCTATAAACATCCATTGTCTGAAGTGACTCCTTGTCATCGCTCAGTAGTTCTGATTTTTGAAGCGTCTGTGGATGCTTGCGCAGGCTGGTGTGTTGCCATGGTTACCATGGTGTCAGCACTGAGGCTGTTAGCAAATGGGCTGATCTGCTTGTGTATCTCTGGAGTGAAAAGAAAGAAAAATCCCATCATTTGTGTGGCTGCTAGCAAAGGGAGCCTGACAGTGAAACGAAATGACTGCACATAATGGTTTTCAGAATCTCCTCCTCTTGGAAATGATGGGGTAGTAAAGAGAGGGAGAGTAATGAAGCAAAGGAGCAAGGAGAGCTGCCAAATGCTTATCAAAACCCCCTCTGCATAGCTCAAGGCAAAACTCCTTACATGATAATGTCAGCTATATGGTCAAGAAAAATCAATATGAAGCTTTAATAATTCAGTTTCCTAATGGCCTGGCATAACTTTCTGCAAGATCTAGGAAAAAGAGCCGCAACAACATGGATAAAAGGCAAAAAGGAGCAATCAATAGACAATGTAACACAGAAGAGTAACTTCCTTTGAGTGATACCCTGGAACCAAGCAATGAATATGCATTATAAAACTAATATTTAGCTTGTATACATGTAAAACCTTTATGCAGGCACAACTCCACTGCTAAGTGAGAGGCAAAACAGGTTTAGAAGTGACAGGCAAGTGAATACACAGGAAATCAAGTGAAAACCTGGGCAGTGATCCAGGCTATTTTCAAATTTTGGCTTTTTTGTTGGTGTTAGAACAACCCCATAAATTCATTAATTTTATATATATATATATATATATATATATATATCTCACAAATACCCATGAGATGAATTCCTGTACTTTAATGCAGTATTTTACTAGGCAACAACACAAAGCTGTGCCAGATGATTACAAATTTTGGGGGTTTGCCCTATTGTTCCAGAGGGAGCTCTACAAAGATTTGTCACATCACCATGTGTTTCATGAAGAGCTTTTCTTGCTTTTGAGTTGGGGGGTCAAAAAGCACTAAAACTTTCACAGGGGAGGGTTGTTCCTCACTGCTTACATAGAACTTTAAGATAAATAGCTGTTAACAAGAAATAACAGCAATGTAAAGTCACCCTCAGCATACCTTTTCTCAGGCTGTGTCACTATAGGTGACTGTGTAAGGCTGTGTCACTATAGATGAACCAGAAATCCAGTGCACAGTATTTTAAATCAAATTCCTCTCTTCTTGACAAATTAGGTTTCATTCATGTGTTTTCTCTGCCATAAACCACAGAAAACAAAGTTGACTCATTCTGTGGTCAACTGTGGTGTCTTCCTGGGTTCACATCTGTAACATAGGCATCTGCCTCCAAAGAAAAATCTTTGGAGATGCAGAAGATAAACAGAAAGCCAAAATTGCAATCCTTGCCCTTCTTGTAGATCCCTTGATCTGGCATCATGCCAGAGATGCAGGCTGGGACTTCGTTGCTCTCCGGCTACGAACCAATGCAGCCAATTCCTCCAAGGAAGCTCCTTCAGCAGGAAGTCATTTCAGCCTCTCCTTGCGGCCTCGCTCTGGGGATGGTCCAGCACTGTCAAGCTGCTGGTTCTTTATTTCCTGTTGCTGAGTCATCCTAAAGGCAGCTGAAACTCAAGAAAAACTTCCCCCAGGCTACCTTTCCACAGAAACCCTAGCCACAGTCACCACAGAGATGAAGCATGAGTCCTACGGGGTTCTGCTGGGGGCTCATAGAAGCCTTCTCCTGCATTCAGATGAACTGCTATTAAATTCAGCTGTTGAGCTGAGTACTCATCTCCAGACTATTAATTACTGTTGCTGGAAGCACAGCACTGTTGTCTTTCACCTGTAGCTGCCCAGGGAACAAAAGATGTGGACTGGGCAATCGATGCGTGATGCTGCAAAAATGCAGCCACCGTTTCTAGAGATATAAAACAAGTCACCTATGCAAACTGGCAGGGAAAAGGCATCGCTGTTGTGGACACAGATCAATACTTACACAAGGAGTATGGCTGGTTCTACAACCTTCATTGATTATGCATCATATAACCTGACTCCAGAAACCAGGGCTTAACTCTGGCAAGCAGTTTTTCCTCACAGAAACCCCCAAGAAGCTCCTCTCTGACCTCATTTCCCTCTTTCAAAAGAGCCTTTATTCAATATTTTCCCCCCCAAACACACACATCCCTTACAAATCAGTGTCTCTGACCAGTCTCCAGCAGAAGCCAAGCTAGTGACAACCAGAGCCATGCAAGCTAAAAGCTAACAGCAATGGCTGCTAAAGCCTCTGCATTTGGGACCTGTAATGTTCCTGCATGTACATTGATGAGCATCCGTTGGGTCTTGTCATATTTGAAATGCTTCAGTGCCCACTCTGCTATGCCTCAGGCTCTTAAAGTCTTGTAGCTAAGCAACAGTAACCTCAGCCGGGCAGCCCAAACCATGTGGCATGAGCAAGTTATCCTGCAGGAAACCCGTCCTCTGGATCGCTGGCACCAGCTTATCCTCACTGTTGACCACATCTCTTAGCACATACTAGGCTAAAGAATTTCAGACTGAAAAGAGATGGGGAAACAAGGCAATGAACAGGTGAGGGTACCTGCAAACTCTTTGGGTGCTGCAGAGGGGAGGGCTGGTGGTATGGGGCGGGGGGAAATAAACCTACCGGTGGACAGATGAAGATGTGGCAGGATTGTCCTGTGGCAGGTGGTGTATGTGGAAGCAATTCAGGAGGAAGGTAACACTTTGAAGCTGGGTGTGCTTACTATCCTGGGAAAACCTCTACTGTCTTCAGATCAACCCCAAAAGAAATAAGAATCAGCAGGTGAGGTTAGTACAGCATGTTAGGATCTCTCAGTTAGGACTGAGAGGACAGCATCTCTCAGTTAGGACTGAGAAACAAACATATGAAAATGATGTGCAGGGCTGGGAACTCATGGTTTCCCGCTTGCTGGGAAAAGAAAAAGCAAAAGAGCATCAGCAAGGTTACAGAAATACAGATGGGAAAGTTTTTCTAACACTCAAAATAGGAGAAAATCCTGATCCAACCACAGGTGGATCCTAGAACTGCCACACCTGACATGGAGGCTAAAGAGGAATCATGAGGAAGAGTTTAAACCCCCCCCCCCTCTGTTAACATAAACAAACATTTAAGAGAAGGCTGCCCTTTCCTGGGGTCAGACTGAAATTCTATCATGTAGTCCTGGAGTAGTTGACTGGTAAAGCACCAATTCTACCTTCCCTCTTGTCAGAACCACTTGGTAAAGCCCTGACTGAGCACTAACATCAGCCCCAACAGTGGTCACAGCCTGGTCAAGCTGTATAAAGACCTGTAGGCACTTTTTGGCCAAAAGATTAGGGAAAATAACTTTTTTCATCTGCATGGAGCTCTGAGGTAGGAATAAAATGCCATTTGGCAGCATTCCTGAAGCAAAGTACATGCACCATCAAATATAACTGCTGCACTGAGATATTCCAGCTGCTGCTGCCCAACAGGCTAATGCACTTCTCTTCTATCACCTTCACTCTGCTTTTTGTAAAACATTTACAGGCATTTATGAATTAAGCCTCCCACCACACCTGTGCTCTAGGAAAGAGCTGGCCAGAGAGACACAGCAGCTCAGTAGTTAAGAAGCCAGGCTAGAAGCAAGGGTCACCAACCCACCGCCTTGTCCTCCAGACCTGCTGCAAGGACAAAGACATCAAAGTGTGCCAGGCAGCCTGCACCCACCTGCTGGGAGCTCTGTCATTTTTAGGTCAATAATAACATTTTTACCTCCTTTTCAAATGGAGACGGGTGGTCATGTCAAGATAGCACAGAAGCTTGGTAGCAGATGCAAAACCAGAGAGGTTTCCAACCTGATGCCCTAAGATCATGTATTTTAACACTCACTAGAATGAAATTCATAGTTAATTCTTGCTGTGGAAATCATATAAGTTTCCCGTTATAGGCACTTGAAGCTCAAATCTTAAGCCCAAATTTAGGAACTGACACTATCATCAATGACTGAGCAGCTGTCCCTGCTTTCGGTCAGGATTTACACAGGCTCTACCAGAAACATTACCCTCAGGCTATTCTCTGCCTAGCAGGAGACATCTTTATGGGGAAAGATGGAGCTGATTTGCAGAACTTTCTGACAGAGGACACCATGAAGGTGAAAAACCTACATGGGTTCAAAGAAGGTATAGATAAATTCATGGGGAATTGGTCTTTTGTCAGCTTCTGCAGGCCTGGGGTCACATATCTCGTCCCTGGGCATCTCTGAGCAGGCAGCTGCTGCTGGGGGGGTGCCACAAGCAGGTCCCCTATAAGCTCTCTCTGCTTCTTGTCCTCTTTCCCTAAGCAGTCAAGACTTCCCATTACACTGCCTATCTGCTGGTCTGAAACAGCTGTGGCAATTCCTTTGTTAGAAGGGAGACAATAAAAAAAAAAAAGTGATGTAAACAATGTATGAACTTCAGCCATTCCTCAAAAAGCCCTTTCAACTACTAACCATGGAGCAAAAATAAAAAGGCATTTCTGCCATAAGTGTGCAAGGCTCCTGACTCATCTCACCAAGTGACCAAGAACCATAAGGTGTGGTGTGACCTAACTTTAGAATTATCATATAAGACTCCAAATTTATGTTATTAAAGGGAGCTATAACTAAATTTTGATGCCATTAGATCATACAATTAAATATTGGCTTGCTGACAGGCTCTTGTATTTTGCCTCATGTAAAAAGGACTGTACACTAGTAGTAAAAAGGACTGTAAAGTAGATGTCTTCTGAGATTTCTCCTGCAGGATGTTCAACAGCTATTGACATAAGAAATAAATCCTTAAAATCTAAACCAAAATATTTTAATCTATAGAAGTGAATTAAAGAAAGTTGTAGCTTGATATGAGGACCTCCTAAATGTTTGCAACTCATTGAATTCTAAATTCTTTTAGGTGAGTGAAAAATGTTTAACTTCAGCTTTCTTCCCTTTCCAAATGAGGTGATAAATTGCACACTGTGTATTTTCTGAAGAAATAAAAATAATACAGAAGAGGAAATAGATTAAAATTTGCCATATCATCATGTAAATCACATTAATATGATCCATCTAACTAAAAAACACTTAGTCTCAGTAGATCAATTCTTTTTGGATCTCAGATGATATAACTGAGCAATACAAAAGCAGAGTTTTTGAGGCAGAGGGCTTGGGACTCATCAGATGTTCAGAATTTGATGGCCACAATTGGAAAATTACTTCTTTCCTAGCACACAATTGGAAAATTACTTCTTTCCTAGCACACAACAAACCACCCCAATATAACCTGGTTCTTCCATCAGCCATAAAAAAACCAATCAACTCCTGAACTTTAGCACTGTAGATAAGGCCTGGACTGATTTTCTTAGTTCAGTGCAAAAAAAACTTGTGGAAACAAAGCACAGCAATATTAAAGACCCGTTACAAGTGATGTCTTACCCAGAATGGCTCAATATTTGCATCCATATTAACTTGTGAGCCAACACACAGACTCAACCATGAACATTGGGTTTTAAAACTAAATAAATTAAACCCAGTACAGCTTTCTATTAATAAATAATGATAATAAACAATCATAGAATCAGAGTCATAGAATCATAGAATGGTTTGGGTTGGAAGGGACCTTAAAGATCATCTAGTTCCAACCCCTCTGCCATGGGCAGGGACACCTCCTACCAGAGTACGTTGCTCAAAGCCCCATCCAGCCTGGCCTTGAACTCCTCCAGGGATGTGGCAGACTTCCCTGGACAACCTGTTCCAGTGTCTCACCACCCTCACAAAGCAAAGAATTTCTTTCTAGTATCTAATCTAAATCTCCCTTCTTCCAATTTAAAACCGTTGCCCCTTATCCTGTCACTGCACTTCCTGACAAAGAGTCCCTCCCAGCTCTCCTGTAACTCCCTTCATATATTGAAAGGCTGTTCTAAGGTCTCCCCGGAGCCTTCTCTTCTCCAGGCTGAACAACTCCAGCTCTCTCAGCCTGTCCTCATAGGGGAGGTACTCCATCCCTTTGATCATCTTCGTGGCCCTTCACTGAGGACTCCAGAGCTGGACACAGTGTGCCAGATGGGGTCTCATGAGCGCAGAGCAGAGGGGCAGAATCACCTGCTGGCCACATTTCTCTCGATGCAGCCAGGATGGGGTTCTCTCTCTGGGCTGCCAATGCACATTGCTGGCTCATGTTGAACTTCTCATCCACCAACACCCCCAAGTCCTTCTCTACCCCCAATGGCTCTCCAGCCATTGTCCACCCAACCTGTATTTGTGCCTGGGATTGCCCATCCCAGGTGCAGGACCCTGCACTTGGCTTGGTTGAACTTAATGCAATAATAACTTCTTAACTTCATGTTATTACCTGCAGCCTGTGAGGACTTTGCTGAATTGCCAATGCTTTGCTTGAGACATGGGGTTGCAGGCCAGGAGGAGCGCTGCTGGTGTGAATCCAAGACAGCTCCTCTGAATCCACGATGTTACACTAGATGTTTGAGGAAATTACAGAGCTGTGGCTCTTTGGCATCAAAAAGGCCCATTTTTAGGACTGATGCTTGTCTATTTAATTTACTTTTGTAAGAGTCAGTTCTACATACGATGCTTTCAGAGGGAACCATTAACCATTATTATTAGCTGCCCATGAAAAGCTAAAGAGAAAAACACAGACATACTTTAGGCTGCAAATATTAAAAATAAAACCACCAGCTTTGCCTATATCCTGAAGAGAGATGGAAAAATGGCAAGGAAGGAAAAGGTTACGCAGTGGAAATCAGTTCACTGGGTTTTCAGGTTACGCCTGTATCTTCCCGGTTTGGTCCTTCCCTGTGCCAGGGAATAACCATTTGTGCCACAGCAGGCAAGGAAGGGACATGTCCTCCCCGCAAGCAGCATCTGGCTGGAGATGCCTCTTTGGCTGCGCTGAGGGCTGGGTACAGAGCAGCAGCCTGGGCTTCCTTTCATGTTTTCCTATAAGTGATACTACTGCAGCCACTTCTCCAGAGTGAAATCTGGGGATATGTTCTGGGGAGGAAACGCAGGACCCAATGCAGAGTCACAGGTATTGTGATCTGATTTTTTTTTTACAAAAACAAGAAAAAAAAAAAGTGTGTGTGAAGGTTTTTATGGCAGATTCATTCTAGAAAACAGTTTCCTTAGTGTCACAGTCAGGGCCAAATTAAATGACCTGTTTAATGCAACTGCCTTCTTGATCAGACTTATTTATCCTTTCCGACCTTTCCATTGAAGACACAAATGTATCTCAACAGTTGACTTAAAGAAGACAAAGGACATAGTTGAAACCTGCAGGTTCAGAATAAGAGAAATGCCCAAAATGTAAACTGCTATGGTGCTTGAGCTCATTCACCAGCAGCTTGGACATCTGCACAGGGAAACAGCTGGAAGACTTCATCTTAGCAGCTGGTCCAGGCTAGGCCATCCCCTCTGCTCTGTCAGATCCCCAAGACTCTTGGACTGTCAGTGAGATTTAAGTCCTTGTATCATGACCTGGACAAGCTAGAGAGGCAGGCCCATGCAAACCTCATGAAGTTCAACAATGCCAAGTACACGATCCTGCATTTGGATCAGACAATCCTCATTATCAATACAGGCTGGGGGAGGATGTGATAGAGAGCAGCCCTGTGGAAAAGGAGTTGGGGCTACTGATCAAAAAAGCTCAATATGAGCCAAAAATATGCACTTGCAGCCCAGAAGGCCAATTGCATCCTGCATCAAAAAAAGTGTGGCCAGCTTGTCAAGGGAGGTGATTGTACCCCTCTACTCTGCTCTCATGAGACCCCGGCCTGGAGTACTTTGTCCAGTTCTGGAGTTCTCAGCACAGGAAGGACATAGACATGTTGGAGCGGGTCCAGCGGAGGGCCAGGAAGATGATCAGAGGGATGGAACACCATGCTATGAGGACAGGCTGAGAGAGTTGAAGTTGTTCAGCCTGGAGAAGGCTCCTGGGATACCTTATAGCAGCCTTCCTGTACCTGAAGGGGGCCTACAAGAAAGCTGGGGAGGGACTGTTTGCAAGGGCATGTAGGGATAGGATGAGGGACAATGGGTTTAAACTAGAGCAGGGTAGGTTTAGATATTTGGAAGAAATTCTTTACAATGAGGGTGGTGAGACACTGGAAGAGGTTGTCCAGAGAGGTGGTAGAGGCCCCAGCCCTGGAGATGTTCAAAGTCAGGCTTGATGAGGCTCTGGGCAACCTCATCTAGTTAAATATGTCCCTGCTTACTGCAGGGGGGTTGGACTAGATGACCTTTAAGCATCCCTTCCAACCCAACATATTCTATGATTCTATGACTCATGGAAATGCTTTTGAACTTTTTGTCTTATAAAAACTTATTTTCCCTACATCTTGCAGGACTGAAAAAATTCCTTTTAATTTTGTTAGGTAAAAATGCATATCTGTTATCCAAAGGATGCTGCCTCATGAGGGCAGAGGGAGTGTTCAGCCTTCAGCCTTGTCCTGGGCAAGCGAAGAATGACTAATCAGCTGCTGGTGGCATTTTGAGATAGCTTGCTTTCATTTCTCAGATTGCTAATGAAATCCATAATGATATAAGGTGACTCCAGGCTCAGACAGACTCTGATTTCTCAGTGGAGCTCTACCTTGAATTTTCCTTCATTAAATATATATATATATGCACACACATATATTATATACATATATTAAAAAATGGATCCTACTCCAAGAACCTAGTAAAGTTGATGAGATGCCTCCCCTTAGCTTCTGTGGGCACAGGTTCAAAATATTAATTTGATTATCGTTATGGCTCAAATTCAGCAAGGTTGTTAAGTATATATCTAACTGGAAGCATCTGAAACAGTCCCATTATGATGATTCATGGATTTAAAAATAGAAATATGTTTAAATGCTTTCTTGAACTTGGGTCTAAATGAAATCAATACATGTCATGCCTCTTACTCATGAAATATTAAGGGAAAATACATAATTTATTGTGCTTTATGTATGCATATGTACTTAGCACTGATTATTCCGTAATAAGGCCATACATAATTTAAATTTTATCATATTCACTTTTTATTTTTTGGAGGGTGAGGAGGAAAGAAGTCTTCAT
This sequence comes from Scolopax mira, assembly GCA_004320125.1. Lineage (NCBI taxonomy): Eukaryota > Metazoa > Chordata > Aves > Charadriiformes > Scolopacidae > Scolopax > Scolopax mira. The sequence goes on from BJBW01003574.1 coordinate 46,004, forward strand.
TTAACCCATAACAGTACACTTTTTTGATGACATGGGGATTTATTTTACTCTTTTAAACTATGGGTGCCTGGATAATAATTCTGTTGGAAAATATTCAAAAGCCTTTTTCCAGAGAGAAAGAAATCACAGCCTCTTCTACTGTTCTGGGAAGGGAGCCTGAAACCTGGCTGGGCAGCACAGAGGTCTGTGTTGGCCTCTGCTGATGGGCAGGATCACAGCTAGTGCCCAAATCACTGCAAGAGCCTCCAGCCATCCCTCACCAGCAAAGCTAAATATTCCTTGTTGCATTTAGCATTGCGATCAGCTGGATAGGAAAGAAGGGAGAATGTAGAAAATAATGTAGAAAAGCCCACATTATTTATTCACTATGGAGAATGACTCTCCTTATTATGGTTTATGAGCCTTTTTTTTTTTTCTGGTTCTTGTTTGCCAAGGACATCATGCTGTCTGTGAACCTTCCAGTGATATATAAAGGACTCACTGAGAGAAGCGATCAAGGACAGACTTAACTATATTTATGCAAAGAAGTGCATTTCTACTCTGTCATGCACATCGGGGAACATGTCATTAACCTGCTTAAAGTCAGCATGTGTTTAAAAGCATTGCTCAGCCAGAAGATGTGTGACATATTTAGCACCTGCTTCATAGGGATCTGTCTTAAAAGCTTTGCTGGCCTTTCTCACAACATCACTGAATATCACTGAATATCACTGAAATTTTTGGAGTTGGAAGGGACCATAGAGATCATCTAGTCCAACTCCCCTGCCAATGCAGGACCACCCAGAGCATGTCAGAGCATGCCACTCAAGACTGCATCC